>CM040621.1:77949205-77999321 GCA_022817965.1 Solanum lycopersicoides | reverse complement strand
ACTTCAATTTTAAATGGATAATTTGTTTATGTTCTAAAAGTTAATAGCCTTTATTGACAGTTTTTAACATCCAACTTCAGAATGAGTAAGATATCACCTTGTTAAATTACAGTATGAATTTCTCTCTTATTATACAACTTTTTTTATAGTTTTTTCTTAATATACATAATCTTTGGGAAGATGTAACTTCATGAAGCATGAAAGCCAACGGCCATTTTTTATTTATTTAGAACATGAGAGAGCTAAGACTTGAGTTATAGGAAGAGTTCTAACCTTGAGTTTCAGAAGTTATTTAGCAATAGCATAAATGAAAAATGGTGTTACTGGAATGGTGATTACCAGAAATAAGTGAGATGGTTACATTAGAATTATTTAGCATAGATTTACAAAGTGCAATTGTCCACACAGAATTGAAGATCATATTTCACAGAGAAGTAGGAGCTGTTGGCCAAATTATTTTGTATATGTGTTGATGGTATTTCAGGAAAAAACAAAAAAAAGGCAATGTTAGTTGTACATTGGGTTAACCAGCTAATGTGGCCGCTAGCTGGTCATTAGTAAGGGAAGACAGTACTGTTGAAAATTTTGCAGAGTTCGCAGAAACTGCGAGTTTCCAAATGATATGCAACACAATTTTTGGTTGGAAAAGGGGATTTAGACATGTTACCAAATTGTGCAACTTACCCTTTTATGTGTTGGGACGGGAAAAAAGGCTTACAGTTATGACTTATCACATTCAGGCAGCAGATTCTCTGTCTCTCTCTCTCTCACAAACACACACACACACACACACACAACACACACACCACACACACACCACAACAGGTCCTTAATTTTGCCTTCTTTTGAACATTAAAAGACACAGGATTGAAAACAAAAACAATCAGAACACCACCAAATTTAAGGAAAACAGAGAGTGAAGATGAAATATTCAAAGGCAGTGGTTGTTATACAAGAAGATGTCATTAGATGGATAATAGCGTGTTTAATATATCTATAACTAGGGCATGGCTACAGCGAGTTCAGTAGCACCCACCTCCATCATGCAATGTTTAGTAAACAGAAGAACTAAACATTAGCTGAGAAAAGGATGGAATAGAGGTTATTAACAATTATAATGGTTGATTTATGGTCTCAACTTTCATGGTGTTTGTAGTTGAGCCGATTGACTGTCTGGAAATTCCAATTGAATTTAAAAGTTTGGTTTAGACCTTTTGACATGATATCAGATTCCCAAATTTTAGCAGGGCAGTCATATACATAAAGAAGGACTATATACGTACTTTTGCAGTAGCATCATACATGTGGAGAAGTAAATATAGCAAGCGTACACACTAACAATGTGAAGAAGGCAATATAGCAACCATATGTGATAATATTCTGTTAGTAGTTCAACAATACTCTGGACTAAAGATTCGTATCATCCCTGATGGCGAGATTCTTCAGAATGAAAGAATTTATGTATACATTGTCTCACACCCACCCTTAAACTAAAGAAGTCTTTCAAAAAGGACGAAAAATAAAAAGAGAAGTACAGCAGAAGTATAGTTACCAGAGCAAGCTTGTGAACAGAATGAGTCTGGCGAACCTCTTCAGATCGTGCATAAAAATGCCATGCACAGAGCATTTATCTGTAAAACAACAAGAACTCAAATCAAATCATCAACCATAGAAAATGCCAAGCACTCAAACAACTGAGCTATGGAGAAACACTCTAGAGAGTAGTGTTTTAAGATAAGTAGATTGAAGAATATATGAACTGCAAATTTAGCTAGCATAAAAGATATCTAGGTTATGCTCCAAAAGATTGGTATATATGAAGATATAACACACTGTGCTATATCTAATTTAGCTCAAGTAACATAGCTGTAGTGCGAAAAGTAGGCTCTAGAGTGTTTCCTGTGTTGTACAACTGTGCTCCCATTGCTCTATTCTGATCTAGCTTTGAGAAAAGGAAGGCCTCATTTTGGCAACCCTTGATAGCTGCTCCAAACTTCTGGCTAAGTTTGATCACGTTAAAGTTTACCTATAGAGTAGTATTCTCCGTAACGAGACCTTCACAGTTTGAGTCGTCAATTTACAGAGGCCTTGATTCGGAATAACAACTCAGTTGATCATGAGAATATTCTAGAGTCTCCTCAGCATCCTTTCTTATTGCAGAGCATGATCGCAGTCCTCCCTGGTTATAGAGAAAGAGAATTCTGTAATGATTTTTCTCCAAACACTTGATTGTTTTCGAGGATAGAGTCATGTTTTGGAGTCTCCTCCATCTTCATGGAAGTCCCGAATCTCCCAGGATCGATGTGAATTCAGATGGTAAAATAGATGGACCTTGGATTATATTTAGGAGCTCAATAAATGGTTCTAAGGGGGTTAAATGAATAAGCCAAGAAGGAATTTATGGTTGGTCCATGTCAGCGAGCAAAGTGGAATTTAAAAGAATTGGGTTGGTTCTTTTAAATTCAAATTCAAACATTCAGCATTGCACTGGCGCCACTTGCTGCGTGTCAGGCCCCACAAAATCTATTGGGTAAAGACCTATAACCTCTTTACCTTTTTCATGAAAGTCTTCTCATACTTCCCACAACCCAGAACTACTTTTGTTTCTCCTTTACTAGCTATAGTCGCCTGTAGTGTTAGTAACTATCTTTTTTCCTTGTAAATCACCGGCGAGTCTACCCATATCAGCAGAGAGAAGATTAAATTCTCATCATTGACATCAATTGGTCCGCGGTATTGTCTACCTAGGACCCTTAATCTGAACGCGAGCCCATAGCAGGGGGTTCTTAAGTTCTGTTTCTTCTTCATTTTCCAACCAACTCCACATCTATCACCCATCTCTTTCATGACTCCATTGGACCAGAGGGGTAGAGGAAGACTATTTACTCTGATCCAAAAACCAATCAAACTTGGTTTGGGTCGGAAAAATCCTTCATCAGAGACCACAAACCGAGTGTTAAGTTGACCACATATCTCCTCTAGTCGCCCATAAGAATGGGTTCAGCTGCTTTCCTTGATTGGAACTCGAAGAGAAACTGAAAGCTATTCATGTCATACACTTGAATATTCTGAGTCCCCTTTTTCGGTCTGTTGAGCACATCTTCTCACATCATTGCTAGTCGGAAGTTCATCCCCACCATTGAATTGACCAACTAGACATCTCCGCAGAAGATCTGTATCACCCTCTTGAGTTTTCAAAGGAAGTTGGTTCTTCACAACTGCAACCTCAGCTTCCTTTGAAGTCCACTTGCTCTTATGAAGAACATCTTTGAAGTTGCCAGTGTCCTTTAATAGATGTTTATTGTACTTCCATTCGTAATAAATGCAGCAGGATGCTAGTTTTCACTGTAATAAATTTCTCAATCTTTGTAGCCTCCAACCCCCCATTCCTCATTAAAAAAGATTTTCTGGAATGATGATCACAACTCTGTTGTGTCCCTTAACTGTAATAACGGAAAGGAATCTCCCATACTTATTAACTTTTGAGAACAATAATATTAAGTGGAGAGATCTCTGCATCTCCACAATTTAATGTTGTTTACCCTGTTTTCTGATGCATCCCTCATTCTTCTGCAAAGCCAGAGTAAGGCTCCTTTACTCAGAGTTAACCTTCTAACAGAATTCTAGGCATTCTCCTCCCATTCGATCCTAAATACTAATTCTGAATCTGATGAATACATAGAAATGTCACAAGATTTCCCCCCAGATCTAAAATAAAGTCCTTTATCCATTGAGATCAGATATAGCCGGAAAAGGGTAAAAGAGGCCCAAAAAGGACTCTAAGAAAGACCTAGGGATATATGCCTGGGAGAGAAAGGAGATATTTGTGGCTGTAACTATTATTATTGTTGTATAAGATTAAGATATAGGACGTTCAGCAGAAATTCCGCAATAGGACAATCCTGCTATATACCTTCTTGGCAAGTAGTAAGATGTGGGTGCATGGAGATCAATTAGAAACTTGTGGTCACAGATGGAGACAAATTTATATATTAAGGTGGGACATGGCACTAAAACAAAATTTTGGAAGGATGTTTGGATAGACCATTCCTTTCTTAGTGATCTCTTTCCAGATCTCTTTCCAATTTGTGGAAATCCTGATGGCAATGTTGGTGATTCCTGGACTGAACAGGGCTGAGATCTAGTTTTTAGAAGACTTCTCAATGATTGGAGGTGGAAAGGGTGGCTGAGATATTAGGGATGCTAGGTGGAGTGACCATCAACGCATGCCACAGACAGGATGTCGTGGAAGCACAACAAAGATGGTCTTTTCTCAGTCAACAGTGCTTTCAGAAGAGGTCTCCAAGTGATGGCAGGGAGGCCAAAACACCTCTGGAACTATCTTTGGAAGGGAGATATTCCTACAAAAGTGAAATGCTTCACTTGGCTAGTGATAAAGAGAGCTTGCTTAACACAAGAAGTACTTCAGAAGAAGGGTATACAGCTGGCCCCTTGGTGTTTTTTATGCAATTTGACAAGTGAAACCAACAGCCACCTCTTCTTGCACTGTAATTACATCAAATCTGGAATTTGTTCCTTAGCATCTCAAATCAGAATTGGACAATGCCAGAACGTACATCAAAAGTGTTGACGAGGTCGGTAAGGAGAGGAGGTACCAAGAGCCAGAAGAGATGGTGGAGGTTAATACCATCATGTATATGGTGGTCAGTTTGGAAGGAAAGGAACAGTATATGTTTCGACAATAGATCCAATTCCATACACAAGGTCAAATGGAATTGTATAGTATATCTACTTTTTTGGTGTAATCAGTTGTGTATAGTAGATACAGATCAGATTGTAGATTTGATAGAAAGTTTGTAATTGACACTTTTTGGTAATGGCCAGCATGCCCTTAATGCTGAAGAATACAACCTTACCAGTTTCGAAAAAGAAAAAAGATCCCTTATTGGGACAATAGAAAGAAGAAACATATGGTTGAGCAATCCATAAACGTCCAATGCTAAAATACATTACAAAGAATGTAATTTATCCTCCCACCCATCATTTCTTTTTGAGAATGGTGAACTTTACTACTATATATCCATGGGTATACTATAACAAAGTGTATTCCCCATCACAAAGTATATATCTAATTACAGCCAATCAATTGCATTAGAAACATCTTTTGTGCTGTCTATAACTACTTGTTTACCCCAAAAATAGTAAAGGCTGTCCTCCCACCCATCATACAAAGCATCTTCAGTTTTCTTGGACATTATTATACTTACAGGTATGTGAAATCTAATATCATACGTCATAGACAAAGTAAGAACTGAAGCCATACATACAACAATATAAACTAATGAAAAAATGAAGAAAAAACTGCAGTCAATTACATCAGTTATTCTTTAATGCACGTCAAACAAACATTGTTTGCATCCCACAAACAAAATACAAACAAAAAGACCTTCGCTTGCCAACACTACTTTAATGGATGCTGGAGTAAGTATTTTCCATCTACTAAAGAAAAGGATGCAGGTGTTGGTCTAAACAGATTTTTTTGTCGTCTAAACAGATTTTAGGATAGCAAATTATCTGATTCCCTTATGTGTAGTTCCAAAATATCCTCCTATAGATGTTTCAAGGCAGAGATTGTTTCTAATCCACAGTTGATTAGGAATTTGCATAATAATTTAAAAGATTGGTGTAACATCAAATGAAAAAAAAACTTCTATTCGTGGAAAACTAATATATGGGAAGCTTTACATGGAGATTGGCTTCAGCCATTTTTTCAATTTGAGATGCTTTCTCACTTGCGATAGCTGCATCCAATTGCGCTTTACCCAACTCCTGGGCTTTCTTTAAATTCAGCTCTGCTTCAGCTTCCTACAATTACGAATCTGCATAAGTCTGCTAGACAGAAAATATAGTATATTTTTTTATAGTCTTAAGAGAGTATAGTACCTTTTCCTCAAGCTCCGTCTTGTGTTCTTCTTCTAATTTTTCTTTAAGTGATTTCAAAGCTGCGAGGGCTTTTACTCTTTCTTTTTTCAGTTCCTAATGAAATTTTCATCATTGATCAGTCCAACAAAGAGATTAGGATAATGAAAGACAATGATAAATCATCAAATAAGATGACCCTCCATTCCATGCATGTGATCCTAAGAAAGAAGTGAAATGTGGCAATGAATAGTTTAAGAACTGGAGTTATCATACACTGCAGCAGCCTATATGAGGGTAAAATAGGTAACCATTAACAAACATGCTACAACCTTATCTAGTAAGGCCTCTCGTTCAGCATACATAAGTTCCCTGGCCCTGGCATCCTTCAGCTCCTTTTCATATCTCTCCTAAATCACGAGAGCAGAAAAATCTTAAAATAATAATAATAACAACGACAACAAGCAGCAACACAATTAAAAGCAAATCATGTGGAAGAAATACCACAAATCTTAAGAGTGAAGTATCACAATAATGTTATAACATCCTCTTTTCAATATTGTAAAGAATTGTTAAAGGTCTCACACCTTCATATATTTCTTTTCTTCAGCAAATAAGCGAGCATC
Organism: Solanum lycopersicoides; assembly: GCA_022817965.1. Taxonomy (NCBI): domain Eukaryota; kingdom Viridiplantae; phylum Streptophyta; class Magnoliopsida; order Solanales; family Solanaceae; genus Solanum; species Solanum lycopersicoides. Next base: position 77,992,815 of record CM040621.1, on the reverse strand, counting down.
TAGCTCTGCTTGTCTACTCTCAGCTTCATGAATAACCTGTAAGACATCAAGCACCAATTTTCCATCCTTTGATATGTAGGAATCACCCAGATCTTCAACAACCTACAGTTTCATAATGCAAAGATTAAGCAAAACAACTAGGAGATTCTCTCTCCTTCCCTCTCTCATATCCTTCTGTCTTTTCATTCTTACATTTTTTTAGGGTGGTGGGGTGTGGGATAAGGAAGGAGAATATACCATTTGTTTGTCAGACGAGGTTGTAGGGGTAGCTCCACCCCCATTTCTTAAGTAGTATTCATCAAGGAGGGAACTAGGTTTTTCCTCATGCTGAGGAGCATCCTTCAAAAAGTAGCTGTCAGAGAACCATGACAAAATTTGTAACTCGCAAGACAAAGTTGTCAGCACAAATAAGTTTATACCTCCATCTTGGCTCGACTGGTTACATGCTCTGGAGACATGGCACTAGCCTCATTTTCCTTCTGAAGTGTATCAGCCTGTGTGGAAGTTGGAGTGATTTCATTTGCCTTAGACTGCACTGCATCAGTAGATACCTCTGGGCTCTTCATGTCCAAAGTGTCCTCAGGTGATTGAGTAGGAGTAAGTCTTGTTTCATCAGGTGAAACATTTTCCCGATGGGAGCTGGGTGATAATTCTTTTACTTCAGTATAGTTGGCTTCTCCACCAGTAATCTCTGATGAATCGTTTACCTGAAATTGACTTTCTGATCCAGTTGTTCTTGGCTCTTCTGATCCAGACAGATCTTGTTGAGTTCCAATGCTCTCGTCAGTTTGCTCCAGACTATCAGACTCTACAAATTTAGACTCAGCATCTGATCTTCCTAAAGTTTCACTATCTTGTGAAACTTCACTACTTTCCTTTAGCTCCTTCACACCTTGAAGGCCAGTTTCTTCCCTGGCTAATTCAGGGCTAGAATGGGGCTCTTTAATGAGATACTTATCTAAATATCCAGTTTGATAAGCAGCAAAAAATCCAGCACTTAAAGCAACAGATCCAATAATGAATCTTGGCAAGAGACTCATTGTTTCTTCGGGCTTCCCCGTTGAACCTGGCCCCCGTGGTGGCCCATTTTTTTGGGTGAGACTGAGAACTCTCTTCTAGAAAAAAGATAGGAAGGTACCTGAAACCATATACCAGAATACAAATCAGTAAAAAAGAATTCAATGCTAGTTAATGTAAGACATAACACTAGTATTCAAAGAAAATGCAGGGACAGTTTTTTTTCTCTTTATTTTTCTTGTGGTAAAAGTAAAAAGGGAAAAAACAAGCAGATGATAATCAAGATTTAAAATAAAGACTCTGAGCATTGCAAGGAAGGGTCCAGTTATGCCAGTCGTCGTATTTCTCTCCAGTTCAATGGCATTAGATTTGTTCTACCTCCATAAATGCATCATAATTTACAACGATGCACCAACTCAATTTGATCACACTTATCAAAAGAGTTTCTCCAATCCTAGCTCTTCCTTTCTTTTCTTTTTTGATATGGTAAGCTAAACCTACTTTACCACAACCCCTTCCCACGAGCAATCCAAGATAACACATCACTCAGATTGTTGAAACTTGCAGTAAAGACAATCTACTTGTTAAAAAACAGCTGCCCTCCCCACTTTTGCTCCCTTAGGGACTCAAACCCATAACTTCATCTTAGTTGCGCGGACTCTTCACTTTTGATTCTGGACCCGTGTTGGATACTCAAAAAATAAACTACTTTGGCGAATCCGACACACACCCGTTGACATTTTTGAAGAGTCCGAGCATCATACAACATCATGGTTAAATGATCTTTTTTTACTCTCTTCAAAAATCATATTTACTCTTTCTTTATGAAGATACTGATGTAACAGAAGCACAAAAATCACAACAGCATCCAAACTTCTGAAAAGTTCCACTTTTTACTTCTCCATCATGAGGCCCCAAGAAATTCAAGTTTGCCCATGTCATAGCTAATAAAAATGGTTCTTTCTTCTTCTTGTCATAAAAGGCACAATAAACAGCAAGAAGGAGCAGATTTCTTCAAACTTTGCCAGACCGTTATCTACTTTATTTTATTTATGATGATCACGGTGTCCAGACTAGCATTTGCGCAACTCAACTAATTCCACGGGATACCTACCACGTGCCACCTCCCACCAGTAACATATACCAGGTAACTATGTCCCCCAAGACTACGATATATGGGAAGAATCATCTAATGCTTTTTTTTATCTTGTTTTTTCAAAATTGGAGGTTGGGGAAGGGGAAGGAATCGAATCCTCACCCGTGGGAGTTCAGGTAGCCAATTAAGTACTAAGATTCCCCACCTACTGTTTTTTGTTTATCTATTTTGACGATATTGTAAAACGTACCTGTTGTGTAACCTCTGCTGGAATTCTTTTCTCTGATTGACCAGCTGAAAGTCGCAGGATGGACCTGCAAAGAAAAAAAAATACAGTAGAAGATCTCAAATTAGTTCAAACACATCAAATTTTCATGCAACAAAATTCATTTCAACCCTAATTCTTTTCATTGAAATTAATACTAGAGAGTAAAATCAACAATAAAATCTACACTGACAAACTAGCTATCCGATGTATCACAACGTAATGAATGAACAAAAGCTACGGAATATGAAAGTGTATATATATTGATAACTGTAGAAATTGAGATTTTGGTTTAGGGTTACCTTCGCAACATGTTGAGAGGATTGTTTGGCGCCAAAAAAAGCTGATATTGAGTTGATTTGTAGCTTGTCTGAGATGAAGCTCGCGCCAATGGCGGAGAGTTTTTGTGCTTTCAGCACGGCGATTTCATTTGCTTCTCTTTACACTCCGATTTTCTTTATTTCTGCATCCCAAACTTCTTCTGTTTTTCTTCTTTTACTTTTCTTAGATTAAATTATTACTACTAATTTGACCTTTTGTATTTCGATTTTTACTGCATTATTAATTTGAGACTTTTTCATTTACCTTAAAACAAGCAACTATTTCTATTTCTATTTCTAGAGTAAACCTAACAAAAAATCTTAAAATTGCAAAACATTAACCAAAAAAAATAATTAATAAATTTGCAAGCCTAATTATATATATAAATGGCAAAACAAGAGAGCCTGACAACAGGTGCAAGCATATAAATCCTACTTTTCTATAGTTGATTAGAACTAATTTGAAAAATTAAATTAAATTATATTAATTCTATATCTAAAACAAAATTTAGATATTCAATAGCATTTTTTTTTCAAATCTATGATGAAAAAGTCCATTTCAAAACAATAGTCAAAATATTTGATTTTCAAAAAGTAAACTATAATAAGTAGAAAAGATTAAAGAGAGTTCTAGTTAAACAGTTTGTATTTTGAACTGATTCAATTTTATAAATATATCGAACCATATTAAAATAAAAAAATCATAATAAATATATCATTTAAATTTGAATTAATTGGAAAATGTTATAGATCCATTGAATGAGTTGATAGTCCATAAAGTTAGTATATGAACAACTATCCATATTCACTAAGTTTTATGAATCTTTTTGGATAAGAATGTATCTATTTATTATGATACTTAATATGGTGACTTTTGGAGTGATTTCTCAACCTATAAATAGGGTTGTTCATTCTCTATTGTATGATATACAATGAGACTTACATACAGTTGAATAAGAAGAAAAATGCTCTTCTTCTATCTACTTCTCTTACCTTCTTCTCTTTATGATTATATTTTTATGATCTTAATTTTATAACACGTTATCGGTAAGAGACTCTAGCTAATTGAGATTGAGTTTCAGTTTTTCTTTAGCTCGTGTTTTGGTTGATCTCATTATGAGAATCAATGTATTATATTCACAAAATCAGGTATGTATTTTCTAAAATCTTTTTATAATTTAGAATACAATAGTGTTCGGTCACTAACATTGACTAGGAACCAAAGACATATATTACTATTGGTTTAATATGACATGCTATACAAAATTTCTTAAATGGAAAAAGGTATAAAGTTTTAATAACATGAGTTTGATTGTTTTGAAGAAAAAAAATCAAAGGCTGAATTATGTTGTACTTCGATCTATTATACTGTTGGTTAAGGGTAAGACGGTGGATTCAAGTTTCATCGCACCAAAAGGGTAAGACATCAGGTTAAAGTCCGGATGCACCATAATGAAAAAAAATAAATTGAGGGTAAGACGGTAGATTCATGTTCTATCGCACCAAGAGGGTAAGACATCAATTTGAATTTTGATGCACCATAATGATAAGGTATTGAGTTCGAGTCTCATAGAATTATGGTCTAACGTGCCTTGTATGAATAAGACATTGAGTTTGAGTCTCAATGCACCATAGTGCTGACAAAATGATGACTAAGACAAAAATAATATATATTTTGATGAATAATCTTGAAATTTGTCTCATTGAATTTGCTCAATTCCCTAAAGCGAATGTGGTAGCAGTATATGATAAGTTCGTAATCCGCTCAATTGCTTCATTCTATCATATGAATGTGGTAGCAGTAAATAATAAGTCTGAAAGATGACAAGTGAATGAATGTATGAATAAGAGCGTGGATGAACAAAATTATAATAGTCATTATTGTGGTAATTATAAAAGGAAGAAAAATATGGGTTCTCCAAGTGGTCCTTCACAATGTGAAGGTAATTTTTATATCAAAATGGTATGAAAGGTTATTGAACCTGTGGTTGTTGTCGACCTAATAATTTGATAAGTTTACAAAGCTACCATCAAAAGAAAAGAATATAAAGTGATAGTACACTTGACTTTTCAAAAATGATAGTAAGGTGTGTCATGCAAAAATGATAAATTTTCAAAAGCATGACAATGTGCTTATAATGCAAATTTATGATACACATATAAATGATTAGTCCATTTCTTAAAGAGAATGTGACTTGTGATGAGTATCGTGAATGATCGATCATTCTATAAGAGAATGAGTCAAGATGTGATAAAATCATTATGGGTTGGATATATGCCACAACTCACCTCTATGGGAGGTTTGAAAAAAAAATGATATATGTCACAACTCATCTCTACAGGAGGTTTGAGAGGAATAAATAAATTTTATTTGACAAAAATGGTCAATGGTCGTGTACGTTTATACGTCATAAATATGATGGTATGTTTATTTGTGAACTACCAAAAGGGCAAAAGAAAGAAAAACTCTTGCCTATAAAGATTGTGGTCATGACCAAAATAATATTGTTGTGTGGCGATACAAATTTGTTATTGATTGTGTACCTATGGTACAACAAAAGTAAAACAAGAAACATGTCTTGCTCGTAATAATTTTGACCATGACAATAATAATATAATTTTCTCCTTGAAGGAGATGCTCACCATAGGGATGGTGTCATGCAATATGTGATAGTACACAAAATTAATAGCAAGCTCTAACGAGTTGTGTTATTATCAGAGGAATAATAATGGAGTTGTAGTAAGTCTCAAAAGAAACTTTTTAAGTTTCGGTTGAATTAAAAATAAATATTGAGACTATAAATCACTATAACCGAAAGGGGTTATAAATATTTTTGTAAAAGGTTATCCATTGTTTCCTTTTTTTTCTTGCACACAAACATGGACATGCTGATGAAATCACTGTTGACACCCAATTTTGACCCACCCTTATATGATTAATTCACGAGCTTCTTAATTCCCAAATGATTTAGAATAATTAGTTTTATAAAATTCAAAATATTTTTCAAGTTTATTTTGAATAGTTTTGTCATTTTTATAAGTTTTAGATAAGATATTTTACATGATTATGTATATAATTAATATATTTTATGATTATTCAAAAATCGTCTCAAAAAGATTTTAGTTTTAGTAAAATATTTAGACAACTAGTGTGATTTAAATAATAACTTATATTTTTATGTTAATTAGTTTATAGTTAAAATAATTATTTTATTTTGTTAAGATTAAAAAGCTCATTAATTAATTTATATTAATTTCGATTATTTAGTTATTAGTGAAATCCTTTAACCAATCAAAAGAACAAATTTGGGCCCATTTACTCACATTTTTCAGTAGCTCACTCCCATTTCCTTTGAATACCAAGCCCAACAGCAACACACCAATTTTAATCCAAAAGTAAAAGGGCCCACCCAAACTTCAATCTTCCTACAATACCCAAACAGACCAACATACGACTCCATCTTCTTCTTCTTCATTTTCATCTCTGTATACAAATGTCTTCTTCCCCATAAATCAAGCAGCAAATCACGGCTGACCAAACCCGGAAATCGCGCCAACAGTACTCTCCCATACCAAGAATCAACTTTTTTTTTTGATTTTGAGCAGAGATTTGGGGATTTTGGTTCAAATTTAAAATTCAATTCATTCAAAATCTGCCCGTTTCCCCCCTAATGGAGTCAATTTTCTTCCTATATATACTCTTCTTCCATAAACGTTGAGGGGATCTGATCTTTTTTTAAAAAAAATCGATAGAAGTTTTAGAGAAGAGCAGTTGAAGAAGAAATAGAAAAAAAAATCAAACATTAATTTACTTTCCTAAAACAGAAAAAAAAAGAGTTGTTTTTGCTTTTCGAACTCATTGAAATCGGCTAATAGTGGTGGAGTTTTTCACGGTCAAGCTCGTTGTCCTCAGTTTGCTGCTCACGAAAAGGTAACCTCTTCAACTCATTTACCTCGACTTAATATCTACGAGATTGTGAAAACTTTATTTTTGTTTGGCTGTTGTTGTTCCAATGAAGAATTTTTTTTTTATGCCAACCAACATCTTGTTCTTATCAGTAGTTAGTAATGTTATTGCTAGCTTCTTGACACTATTCATATCCGTTCAAATTTTAAATTCCGGCATAAGTTTCATGTGCTCTAGTTTTTTTGTTTTTTTTTTGTTTAAGCTTTTCGAAGTAGTATTCCTCCCGACTTAAGTTCGATTTTGCTTTAGATTATAGTGATTTCTTTGTGTTATTATTTTAGCTATTATAAAAATTATTTTGTGTCTTAATCTGTGATATCTTCTGGCGATATTTCAGTTTAAGTCGTTATATTGTTTAGTTTAGAAATGTGATCTATTTATGTGATCAGTTTGTTAAAAAAAAATGCAACATTTCTTTATCTTAAACCAATTGAATGTTTATTTCATTATGCTGGCTTAGTTACTCTCTTCTCAAATTTTGAGTTAATTTAGTATATTTGTTTACTTGACTTATTCTAGGGTGATAGTTGATCCACTAGTTAATTGTTTGTTGTATTTGGTGCCAATTAAAATTCGTTTACTTTAATGTTTTGCCTAAGATTCTGTCCGTTTATTTATATGAGTTAAGGCAATTTTTCTAGTTTATTCCTTTTAATATTGAGAGTATGTGCAAATTTGTATTTAATTAAATGGGAAAAAAACAAAAGCATGATGGGTCCTTCCTTCTCTTAAAGTCAATTGACATAATAAGCTTTTTTGGTCTAAATGGCTTTTTGGTTTCCTTTTTCATGATTAGATGGGCATTAGCTACTTATGATTTAATTGTTATAATTTTTTTTTGGAAGTGTGTCCTTTAAGTTAGTTGCCTTTTGGAATGCTACCTGATGCCATGAGCTTTTAAAATGTGTAGTTAGTTTGATTTTGCAGTGTGTTAGATTTTTCTTGTCCATTAACTTAGAAATTTTTCTTATAGTTGTTAAGTTTTTAAAAGTGTCAAGGTGTATTTAAAATGATAATTTTACTCCGTGGCCTTCTTGCCTTATGCAGTTGTGCATAGTAATCAATTTGCTTAGTTCATCTTTGATCTTGTCTTATCTCTTTAGTTGATATTATGTATTTTTGTTTAGTTAGGAAGTTTTCCTAAATGACTCGTCCCGTCTTCAATTATTCTCCACAATCATCTCTCATGTGAATACAATATCAACCCCCTTAATGTTCTCATCTCTTAAAATAATTTATGTGTTTATCTTCATTGTGAGTTAATTATTTGATCATGTATTTGTTGGAAGCTTTAGTGGTTCTTTTTTTTAATTCGTTTCCTTCTCTTTGTGCGCATGTAAACCTCTTTCGAGTCCATGGTGTACTCATCTACCTTGCATTTTTCGAGTGGAGCCGTAAAGGCTCGATCTTTGTCTTCTCCATTCATCGAGTCATCCCCCTATATATCCGAAAGCTGTTACAGGTTAGGAGACGCAACGAATAGCTGCAAATCAATTGATAAATATTCAAAGGCCTGAGAAATGGGTTGTATACATGATGTATACAATGTTTATACAGTTATATACAGGTACATGGCAGCAGATATGCAGACAAAAACGTGAAAATACAGAGATGAGGTAACATACAGGTGTTAGAAGGAAAGAGATACACGCAAAGATCTGATATACACACCAATATACACTGATATACGACAAGTGTATACAAAAACGAGAATTGGGTTAAAAACCCAAATTTCCAGCAAAATTGGCCCAAAAAAGGGCCCAAATTCATCTGCTCCTTTACTCCTTTATTATTTAATTATTATTATTATTATCTTTTTTTATTAACTCTAAATTTAGAATTAATAAATAACTTAATTAATTCCTCAAGAGATGAACTATATTTTTTATGTTAGTATGTTTAAATAAATTTCATTTTTTGTCAACACTTGATCTTTGTTTATTTGAAAACTTTTACTTAACCTTCAATTAACTTAAAATAGTCTCTATGCTTTAATTAACCAATTTGATTTAAAATATTATTTTAAAAAATGCGTCAGATAAGTTTTAACAAATCTAGTCTTGTTAAAATTCTAGTCACTTGTATTATTTCAAAAATCATAATTAAGGTTCTTTTTTTTAAAAAAAAAAATTAAAATTAAAATTAATCTTTGTTTAAATATTTTCTTAAAGTTAATTGAATATTGTTAATTATTATATTATATTAAATCATGTTCCTAAGAATAGTAAAAAAATAAAATAATAATTAACCTAAGTCATAGGATAACCGCATGTTAGCGGGCGCTTCAAATGCCATAAAAACCTTCTTGAAGCGTAAATAAGAACCTCTTACCCATTTTCTCTAAATTTATTAAGATTTAATCTGTTAAAATCTTTTTTTAATTAAGTTTTCTTAATTTCTTTTAAAAAAATTAAGTGGCGACTCTTTTCTAAGTATTTTTCTCAAATTGTTTTATACTTAGAACATTTCAAAAAGTAATTTTTCTAAAGATAGTAAAATTACGGCATAATAGAAACTTGTAAAAGAAAATTGTAAGTGTACTAAAATAAAGATTAGTTGGCATGATCGGTTGACCATTCTGGTTTAAATGTGATGCAAATGTAATTGAAAATTCATGTGGATTATATGATAAAGAAATAAAATATTTTTCAAGAATTCTCTTGTGTTGCTTGTTCTCTTGATAAAATGATCATTGTACCAGCTAAGGTTGGGATTGTAATCCCCTAAAGTTTTTGAAACATATAAGAAGATAAATATGGACCCATTCACCTGCCATGTGGATCATCTGCAACTATATGATAGATGCATCTATGCGATGATCACATGTGCTTTGGTGTCAACTTACAAATTGGTGTTTGTAAGGTTGTTTGCTCAATTGTCAAATTAAGAATACAGTTTCAACTATGAAATTATACTGATAATGTTGGTTGGTTTAGCAGAAATTGTATGCCTCCAATTATAGCTAAACCATGGGAATGAGAGCAAAACTCTCAAATAAGATTTGGTATGAGATAAATTTATTTAACATGTAGCAACACATGTATGCATCAAGCCAACAAGGTTTCCCCACTAAAATTGGGTCAGGGTCAGAAACCATATAATTTTCATCTAAACTATTGAATGTGCGGTTATGATTTAAATTGCTCCACCACGCACAAAGATGAATTATCAAATAAGGTTGGGATGAATGTTAGATTTTCTAACATTAGGGGGAGATGATTGACAACTGAAAATTATGTGTGAGTTTAATTATGAATAATCTTGATCCTCCTCAAATAAATATGTGAACGTAAAGTTCAAGGGATAATTCATTTACATAATGTTGCAAATCAATTGTCAAATGAATATACTGAACCTATGATATAATTCAGCTGCAAATGCTCCAATGTGAAGTCCTTGAAGGACAAATGCTATGATACACCGAAAGCGTAATAGACCAATCGATTTCAAATATAAAATTCCTTGAAGAAGGAGAAGAGCAAATGATCAATATGGTCATAATAATGAGACAACTGCTATAAGAGAGCACCATGACATAAGACTTTATAAAATCTCGAAAAAAGGTTCAGGTACCTGTAAAATGATGAAAAATGAAGAGATCTCGATGAGTTATGTCTTGTTGGAATCGATATCAAATAACCGTCGACGGTATCTTTGATATGAGGTAGCGCTCAATGATATAAATTGTGACGAGGATCTTGAATTCAAGTCTTCCACAGAGTGTGGACAGATAAATGATTGGCCAAGTAAAAATAAATAATTCAAGTATATTTTGTTTCACTTAGAAAAGTGACGTTTTGGACTGATAGTCCATGAATCAAGATATAATGTCAGTGGGTACAAATAAATTATTATGTGATAGTATAACCGTAAGATATCAAGTACGACTTGTGCCTTGGGGCATAAAGGTTTGTCGCAAGAATCCTGACATTATTGGAGATGTTTTCTCCTATGGTGGATGCAATGAGGTTTGTTTTGATCTGACAACATATGAAAAACTTTGAATGTATATAATGAATAATTGTCATGTCTAGCTAGACAATGAAGGTTATATGAAAATCCTTGAAACAATCGAGGTGTCTGAAACATATAAAAGTTTGAAGGAAACTTTTTCAATAAAGTTTCAAGAATTTTTATATGGATTGAAATAATCAAGGAAGAAAAGGGTACAAAAACAATTGTCCTTGTATTTTTTTGAAAAGGTCTTGGTAAGATAAATTTTTGTCTTGACTTACAAATTGATAATTTGTCTAACAGTGCACATACACAGAAAAGTTTTGATGCAATTTTATTTGGATAAATCACATTGATTGAGTACCCCAATGATTATGAGATAGCTTGAAATAAATGATGATTCATTTTGATCTCAAGAGAAGGATGAAGAGCTTCTTCGTGATGAAACTCCATATCTTAGTGCAATCAGAATACTAATTCATCTTGCTAACAATACTCGACCATATATTTGTTTTGCAGTAAATTTACTGACAAGATTCGGTTCCTCCCCAACAAAAGGACATTGAAATGATGTTATGTATATACTTGAATGTCTTTGAAGGACCATATACATGGGTTCATTCTATTTCGAAAAATTCAAGTCAGAGTTGATTGATTACGCAGATGCTAAATATTTATCTGATCCGCATAAACCACGATCTCAAACACGCTATTTGTTTGCATATGGAGGTGCAATAATATCCTGGCGATCAATGAAGCAAATGTTGATATGCAGAAATAAAAATCCTCCATGAAGCAAGTCGAGAGTGCGTCTGGTTGAGATAAATGACACACCATATTCAGGAAATGTGTGGTTTTTCTTTAAAAAAGAATATACCAACCACAATGTACGAAGATTGGAGACATCATCGCAAGATATTAAGTGATGTTTTAATCAGGAGAGTATAATACGCGTTGTACTCTTTTTTCCTTGACCGAGGTTTTGTCCCACTTGATTTTCTTGGCAAGGTTTTTAATGAGGCAACAAATAATACCTATCAAAAGATATGTGTACTCTTTTTCCTTTACTAGAATTTTTTCCCACATGATTTTTTCTTGTAAGATTTTAACGAGGAACAATATCTATGGACATCCAAGGGGAGTGTTATAAATCCATTGAATAAGTGGACAGTCCATTAAAGTTAGTACATGAACAACTATCCATATTCACTAGGTTTCATGAACTTTTTTGGATAAGAACGTATCTATTTATTATGATACTTAATATGGTGATTTTTGGAGTGATTTCTCGAGTGGTAAATAGGGTTGTTCATAGGGAAACTTTCACATATAGCCACTTAAAAATAATTAATTAATCTCCATAACTATAATTTGATAATTACGATTTGTAGCTACATGTTATATTGAGGAGAGAGGCGAGCGAGACTGGGAGAGAGAGGAGAAAGGCGAGAGAGAGGTGGAAAAAAGTGGGAGAAAGGTGAATTGTATATGTATATTGGTTAGATAATTGTATATTATACATATGTAATTGTATATATGGCAAGAGTGGGAGGAGAGAGGCGAGCGAGATTGGGAGAGAGAGGAGAGAAGCGAGCGAGATCGAGATAGGGAGGAGAGAGGCGAGCGAGAGAGGGCAGAGAGTGGGAGAGAGGTGAATTGTATATGTATATAATTATATATAACTGTATATTATACATATACATTTGTATAAATGGCAAGCGAGATTGAGAGAGGGAGGGGGGAGGCGAACGAGATTAAGAGAGGGAGGAGAGAGGCGAGCGAGCGAGAGCATAGAGTGGGAGAGAGGTGAATTGTATATGTATATAGGCTAAATTTTTTGTATATTATACATATTTATTTGTATATCCTAGTGAATTATACGTATACAAACATGACTAATTATACATACTCGAAGTCAGCCCACGTAATTAATGTATAATGCTAGTCGCGAGTGATAATTATAGCAAACTATAACTATGATGAGTAATTAAATAGTATAAATTTGCTTATCCGCACAATTTTCCCTTGTTCATTCTCTATTGTATGATATACACATGAGACTTACATACACTTGAATAAGAAGAAAATTGTTCTTCTTCTACGTACTTCTCTTGCCTTCTTTCTTTATGATTATATTCTTATGAGCTTGATTTTATAATAAAAAATTCAAAGTGAATCAATATATGCAATTATGCATAGGCCAATAAAAAGTACTGAATTAATTCTTTTTTAGCTAATTCATCTTATCAAATTAATTATAGGAAAAAATATTTATTCAATTTATTTTTAGAAAATTATAAAATTTTATATGTTCATGTATAACAATTGATGAAAAATTATTAAGAAAATTTCAATTACTACATTTACAATAATAAATACATACTAATATGTATAAAAAATTAATTTGAGCTTATACTTTTTCCGATCTAAAGCCACCCACTGGCATTTTATCTTACGGGTTAATCCTCCTTTTCTTTTCCGATCAGTTCCTCGGCCAACGCCAGTTTTAGGGCTGAGCCGCTCCTCTTTTTTCCGATAGCTTGCTGAAACTACTGCCGTCGAGGAGATGAGTTGCGCTACCGTAAACGCCTGCAATTTCAATGCTTCCTTTCCATCACTCACTGCTACCAAAAGGATTTCAAAACTGACAACATTATCTTCAACTTTTGTGGGTATAAAACTCCCGAGAAATGCAAGAGTAAGTGTATCCAGACAGCAGCAGCAGTCCACAACTGTATGCTTATTTGGTGGTGGAAAGGGGAAGTCAAGCAATGACAATGAGGTAACAATCTTTTGCAACATCATTCATTCTGTAGTTATGTGTGTCAAACAATTTTAATATATTTAGTCGGAGTGATGAACAAAAAACCATGAAATGCCCCACTGAAACAATCCCAAGCAAATTGTCCACTAATTGATTGTTTTTTTTTTTTTTTGAAATTTGAAACTTATGAAATGCTTCAAGTTTGTTTTATTTGTAAACAAAAACGACCAGGCCTTTATTTCAGCTAGTTAGTGTAAGCTGTATGTATCTTCATTATCCATTTCGCTCTAATTTTACTCGTTTCATCACAATATCAATAAATATGAATTCTTAGAATTCGGAGTTCTCTACATTCTTTTTAATAAGAAAATAACTCCTAACAAATATCTTACCAAATATAAGCTTAAGGACATGAAAACGTTAATACCAAGTACTTCCTCCGTCCATCTTTACTTGTCAAGTTTGAAAAACCAAGAGATAATTTACCATTTTATGTCTATTTTATCTTTGCTATTAAACACTATTCATTTTTCAATAATTAAATGACTTATAATTAAAGGTGATATAGTAAAATTATCCCTCTATTAATTGATTCATAAAGAGTGTGTGAAGTCATGGACAAGTAAAGATGGATGTAGGGAGTAGTTGGTATCCTTTTCAAATGTACCTAGTGGTTGGTATCACCTATATGAGTTTTTTTCTTCAGTTGATTGTGTGAGTTCACCATAAATTACCTAGTTTTACTTTAACTGTTAACCTATCATAAAACTCCTCTTTTATCAGAGGACTTGGGGTCGGCAATGTGAGCTTGCTCACATGATCAAAGTGAAGTTCGTTTTATTTGAAAATCTCCCAAAAAAGGTTTCCAATTTTTGTTTGAAGATATTGGTATAAAAAGGAAATGAAGCAAAAATTTCTCCAATGGCAATTGGCAAGGATGGTTGCCACATGACGACTCTGAGACAAACTGGTAACATTTTCTTTCACAGACCCTCTCCAGGCGTTGAACCAACTGAGAACTGATAAGGACAAGAGGAACTCGTCTAGTTAATTAAAATTATTCTAGTTCACGTAAGATAATCCAAACCATCCACAAACTCATCCAACCAGAAAAGTTTTCCCACTAAATGAAAGGTGGTTTTGATTTCTTTCTTTGAGAAATGGTTATATGTGGTGTGGTTTTTGTATTACTTTGAGAATCTCCAAGCCATCTTATTTACTTATCATTGAAAATAATAAAAGCCTAAAGCCACATGCATCTCTAGATACCACCCAAGATGAAATCGATGGGAAACAGGTTCTCGTCCCCATATTCACTCCCTTTTATTTCTTTGCACTTTTTGGATCATTTGGGTGTGAACACTGTCTAGTTAATTAAGATAAGTGCAAGGCATTCTTGTATATTCTTACATGCATATGTTGAACCCCTGATGGGCTCTTGCTTATCATACCAATTTGGCCCTTGACAGTGAAATGAGGGGGAACTCTAAAACTGAGGCCTATATTTTTTATTTTCTTTATTTATAATAAAAAAGTATAGGCCTCAGTTATGCTCTTGGTGATCCTGAGTCTTTGCTGTGAAATAAGGAGGATAGTGTAAACTCTTTAGGAAGGCATAGACAGCCTTTATATCCCACTATATAATGTGTTCTATTGCCAGGCCTTTTGGTTGCTTCCTTGTCCGTATCAAGAAACATCAACTGGCCCAGTTGTGACTCCAGATATAGCTAAAGCACCATTTGTTTGTTACAAGTGCTTTAGCTCCTCATTGGTTAAAACATAATCCTCTAATATTTGGTTATAGTCGTTTTCTTTCTCATTCATCTTTGTTTCATATCTTTATTGCTTGTGTTTTCCCTGACATGGAATCTAAAAACAAATTAAGACAGTAGCAAATAATCTAGGAGAACGGTGAAAGAAGAGAATGTCTCTTTCAACCCTTCTAATCACCTACTCTTTTTCTCCCTATTCCTCAGTAATGCCATAACGTGGTTTCCCTTTTTTTGGATAGGTAACTGATTTCCATTACCAAAAGGCTGAACCATCGGTGGCCACCTAAAGTTGACGCCAATTTTCACAAACACCCTAACTAGGCTTTGTTCATTTTAGACACCTCATGTCATGCTCCGCTATGTCATTTTGACACTTTTTGCCGACTTGGCACATTGTGTGTGTTGCACTAACTCCAAGCGTGTGAAGAGCTTCTTTTTTCATGAAATAAACTTTTTTCCCCTTCTTTTCTAGTCTCTTTCTTTGGATCAGCTCTAGTCACCTCTTTCTTTTGGACCTCAGGCCTTTGGGTCATGTCCTGGGTTGCTGTTCCTTCTTGCAATCATGCCCAATCAAACAACATGTTGCACATCTGTGGTCTTCAGTCATACCAAATCTGTTGCTCAAACACCTTCCTTTGTGTATCCATCACTTTGACGGAATTGGGAAGTGGTATAGTAGCATCCATTTCTACTAGCACCCTTGCATATGAGGTCCTTTCTGTTCTGGCAGTGCATTCATCAGCATACATAGGGTTCCAAGACTGCTTGCTGTTCGACTCAGAGAATTACCCCCAGCATCACAGTGGTAGATTGAGTAGCTTAGTCCACAATGGCATTGTTTTTATCACTTCTTCATTAAAGTTGAACTCCTGACTCCAAGGCTTTACTATTACTGGTTTGTTGTTTGTCATGTGTGGTCCTGTATGCACTATTCTATCCCTCTCACAGATGTTATGGAATTTAGTAAAAAAATATCCATCTTTAGGGTAGTAGATGATGGGCTTGCTGACAAATGGTCCTTGCCCAGCAATGAATTGAGAAACAACGCCTATTGTAGGGGAGTCACCTACTACATATAGTATCATGACAGCTCTCCAAGACAGCACTTCCTTATCTACTTCTTCTTTCACTAGTTTTGCGATTTTTACTCCATTTTGGATGACCGGAGTGACGTAATTGAGGTTCATGACTTTTGATGCCATCATGTTCCTGTGAAAAGGGTATTCCATCTCTTCTTGTCCTGTCCTTTGGGGTTTTGGTTTCCCAGCTTGGTATCATTAACATTTCCCAGAGATCTAACAGTTCTCCCTAAGCTTTGTCTTCTATCCACCAACTGTTTCTTTGTCTGAGAGTCTTGCACTGTTGGCCACTGTTCTATTAAACTGTCAGCCTGCACTGTCGTGCCTATGCCCTCCTCCTCCGGAATCAAGCTTGTCATCTCTATTCCTTTGCCCGTCGAGGTGTTTGGGGTGTTACCATTAAACCTTGCTTCATCGGATGTGTGATTTGGGTTTACAACATTCAGCATAGGTTCCTGTTGTGTAGTCTCGCTTGCGCTAGAGCAAAGTGCTTTCCCTGCGTCTTCAGTGTCCAGTATTCTCTTATTCACCTTTGCCAGCTTCATGTCCAGTAGCTGAATAACCTTCATTGTCCTCTCATGGCCACAGCCGCAGGCCATTTTCGGTGGTGGCGTGCAGAGTTGCACCACTAGTGTACACCAATCTTATCATGCACCGAGAGAGAAATGTTATATTTTTATAAACTTCTTTTTTTCCTTATCTTACAATGTAGCTTAATACAACAACAACAATGAGGACAATGCCTCAATACGAAAGTTGTTGGATTGACTATATACCTAATTATACTGTTTCCTTTAGCCACAATTACTTGATATCAGCTTGACAAGTGTTTTTACTTTCACTAAATCAGGTTGGTTGATGAGTGGCGAGCTATTTGCTGATTATATGACCTTTCATGTACACAATGCTAGTTGTCACCCAACATTGTTTAGGTTATCTATCCAATATGTTGTGCATGTCATGTGCCCGTTCAATTTTAATTGCTTTAAGAAAACCTTGCATTTTTTTTTTTGAAACTGTTAACATTTATATTTCATATAGTACTTAGGTAGTACTGAAAAACCATATTTACAAAAGCAGAAAGGAAGTATAATCTATCGAAAACCTGAACCAAATCTAAATGGATCCTAAAACATGTATGATTGACTCAGTTTCATTGGAGTAGACATTTGTACACCAAAAGCAAAACAACAAAATACACTTAAGATTTACTTCCTACAGGTTGTTGTTCCTATTCTCAATTACCTATCATTTCTCTCCCTCCATATAGTCCATCAAATACTAGCAGGGATCATCCTCCATCTTTCTCTAAAGTTATCTAAATCTATTTTCCCCTCATATTTTGATTAATTTTGGGTGCTTGAGTTTGCTCGGTGAGCATATTTAATCTGCTTTCCATTTTATCGTCTCACATTTATCCTCTCCTTCTGTTCAAAAGAAATCTGTTTCTTGTTACAATGTTATGTGAATTTGTTACAGCTTAACTCTTATCCATGCAAAATAGATATATTGTGCTGTACTTAAAGCTAGCAACAGATGAGCCCTTCTTCTCCATGAATGCTCTGCATGTGCATCATAATCTGGGGTTCTTTTTCATAAAACTGCACTGGAATTGAGTATAAAGTAGCTCCAACATTCTGTTGATAATCACGAATTGAGAAAAATAAGCTTATGAAATGTTTATTACACGAGAAGATAACACCCCACTTGGCACTACTATTTGACTAGGCTTCTCCATGGAAAGCTCTTGAGAAAGCCATGGGAAATCTGAAGAAGGAAAAGTCAGTTGAGGATTTATTGAAGCAACAAATTGAAAAACAAGAATACTATGACGGAGGAGATGGTGGTGGAGATCGTCCAGGTGGTGGCGGTGGAGGTGGTGATGATGCTTCTGGTGGAGCAGAGGATGAAGGCATTCCAGGGATCTTGGATGAGCTAGGACAAGTAATCTTGGCAACTATGGGCTTCATATGTTTGGTACTTTCTCATTTCTCTCTCTCTCTCTCTCTCTCCCCCCCCCTCCCCCCCCAGTTTAGTCCGCAGATATGTGTGTACTTGGGTAGCTCACTGTTTGTATCCCTTAAGGTGTGATTACCCCTATAAGGCAATCCGTGCAGCTGGTGAAATTCATGTTGCAGGTTTACTTAATTGGCGATTTGTTATGCGGCCGGCTTCTCCAAAATTATTTATAACTTAACTGTCTAGACCATTTGTGGTAAGTCATGGACCAATTAGAGTTATGGAGTGACCGACTTATAAAGAGAAGCAAATTAATTATAATAATTATGTTTTCTATGTTTAGCCTTGGTAAGATCTTTCACCTGAACTCTGGTAGACTTCAAATAAAGAAAATGTCTTGAAAGATTTTCAAACCAACCACAAGTGTCTGATTGTTTTAGTAATAGCACATGAAACAAGTTGGTAACCGTTAATTGTCTTGACTGCTCACTGTATTTCCTTCATTTCAGTATATCTACATAATTGAAAGCGAGGAGATCACTGTGTTCACAAAGGATATTCTCAAGTTTATCTTTCTGAGGCAAAAGAGTATTCGTCTTGGGCGCACAATAGCACGATGGGAAAGCTACTTCAAAAGCCTGAGTGAGAAAGAAGCAGATCCATATTGGTTGGAAAGTGAGATTCTTAATACTACTACTTGGTACGACGGACCCAAAAAGTATAGACGCATTCTCAGACGGTTGCAATCCGATTCCGATTATTGATAGGAAACCTATTCTCTGTGCTGTCAAATTTTGTACTGGTTTAAACAGTTTCTTGCTGCCTGTTTGAGCAAGATTATGAATGAAGAATAGGAAGAAAAAAAAAGGTTCATTCATGTAGAATTTCGTGTCATTTGTATTTGTATTTTAGCTTTTCATATTTGGTGATGAGGTATGATTCATGGATCATTCAGTTAAAGAATATTGTGTTTGATGAAATGTTGCATAAGACGTGAACTTTTTTGTGAAAAGATTTATTAGTGCTATCAAGAAAAAGAAAGGAGAATAGAATTAACACCATATAATATTCTTCATCGATTATCGACATGGGAGGAAAGATGAACTCATAAGGGTTAGATACATCCATCAGTTAATATCTCAAAAGGTCACTAAATTTTGAAAATTTATCTAGCAAATTATTAAACTTTATGTTGTATCAATAAAATCACTCAACTTAGATTTTTATATCAATAAAATCATTTAACTAAATTTATCACTAAAAAAACATTTGATATAGTAAAAAAAATTATTTTTTATGTCATATAAATATGAACCCTATAAATGAATAAAAATTAAATTGTTAATAAACTTTTACGAACAAACTTAGAGCCCCTTTGGAGGGCTTAAAAAAATTAGCTTTTAAAAAGTAATTTTGAAAGTGCTGAAATTTATTTTTAAAATAAGTAGTTATGTGTTTGGATAAAAGTGCTGAAGTTATAAAAAAAAGTTGTTGATGTGTTTGGTAAACACTTTTTTTTAATCAAAATGTCTGAAATACCTTAAAAGTTGTTAACATAATAAAAGTTGATTAACTTAATAATAATAATAATATATAATAATAATAATAATAATAATAATAATAATAAATAATAATAATAATAATAATAATAATAATATGAAAAGAATAATAATAATAATATCAATATATAATATATAATAATAATAAATAATAATAAAAATAAAAATAAGTAAATATAAATAATAATAAATAATAATAATAATATAACAATATGAAAATAATAATAATAATAATAATAATAATAAATAATAAAATAAATAATAATAATAATAATATATAAAATATTAATATAATAATAATAATAATAATAATAATAATAATAATATGAAAAATAATCATAATAATATATAATATATAATATATAATAATAATAATAAAGAATAATAAAATAAATAATAATAATAATAAAATAATAAAATATTAATAATAATATATATAATAATATTAATAATAAATAATAATAATAATAAAATAATAATAATAATTAAAAACAATAATAAAATAATAATAATAATAATAAAAATAAGTAAACATAAATAATAATAATAATATAACAATATGAAAATAATAATAATAATAATAATAATAATAAATAAAATAAATAATAATAATAATAATATATAAAATATTAATAATAATAATAATAATAATAATAATAAATAATAAAATAAAATAATAATAATAATATATAAAATATTAATAATAATAATAATAATAATATATAATAGTAATAATAAATAGTAATAATAATAGTAAAATAATATGAAAATAATAATAATAATAATAATATATAATACATAATAATAATAATAAAGAATAATAAAATAAATAATAATAACGATAAAAATAATAAAATATTAATAATAATAATAATAATAATATATAATAATAATTATATATAATAATAATAATAATAAAGAGTAATAAAATAAATAATAATAATAATAAAATAATAAAATATTAATAATACCTAATAATTATATAATAATAATAACAATAAATAATAATAATAATAATAATAATAATAATAAGGGATAATACTCAATTCCCCCCCTAGCCTATACCCAAAATCCCTAAAACACACCTTACCTTTGATGAGGTACTATTACCCCCTCCAACTTTTTTTTAAGTAATTATTACCACTTTTGTACCTACGTGGCAATAATAATCAGAAACATTGATCGGTTGGTTCAACACGCGCCGGGCCCCACTTTTGCAGCTTTCTAAAAAGTGACTATCAGCAACTTTTACCCTTCCCAAATTTGAAAAAGCTGACCATTTACTTTTTCAAAATCACTTTACCAAAAAGAAGTTAAAGGAAGAAGGAAAGAAAGAGGGAAAGTTTATCTTGGTTTCAAAAAATCGAGAAGGGTTAGAAATTTGATTTCAAACTGATAGTTGATTTTCGATGTTGGATTTTGATAGTTAGTTTTTGTTTCAGTGCTGCATGTGTGGATCGATTTCAATCGTGAAAGTGTGGGTCGATTTCATTCAGCAAGAATCATGATTGAGTTGACTTCAAAGGTTAGTTTTTTCTTCATTTTTTTTTGTTATTGTTATGCTTTGATTTTGTAGGGGTTATGATATGTTGTTAAATATTGGTTTCGATTTTGAGTGAAATATAACTTTAAGCTTATTTTTAGGGTTTATGTTATGGTTCTGTTAGATATCAAATTTCGTATTTTTAGGCTTGATGTTATTCATATATTCATACTGTCACCTTTGTTGATATGGGGTATGTAACTTGTTATTCATACATTTATATGAAACGTGTTTTGAGTGTGGGTTGGTTGGGTGGTATTATAGCTGTGTGAGTTATGTTGTTATAATATGAAACATGCAAGAAGATAAAGACGAGTTGGGTGTTGTGTTGTGTTGTCTTATATTCTGGGTTACAATAAAGTAACTTCATGTTGGGTGTTGTGTTGTGTCTGTGTGGGTGTGGGGTTAAAGTTAAATAACATTATCCTAAGAAGAAAATATATGTTGGGTGTTGTGTTGTGTCTGTGTGGGGTTACATACCTAATTGTAAGAAGATAAAGATATGTCGTGTATTGTGTTGTTTATGTGGGGTATTGTGTTCTGTATGTGTGGGGTTTGATTATAATTACAGTAAAAAAAAATTGCTTCAACTTGAATTGTTTTTATAACTATTTGGGTATGTGTTTTCTTTAGTCAATTATTATATTCTATTAGCAACTTGTACTTAATTATTGTTATGTTTATGCATATAGGTATGAGTGGGTTTACATTAATTACTTTAAAGTTGTATCATGGTGGGGCCTTATTGTATGAAGGTGATAAAGCAAGATATGTGGGTGGGTTAGTGAGTGAATATTATGATATTGATGTGGATACAATATCATATTTTGAGATTAAAGACTATATTAAAGAACTAGGGTATAGCCCAAATTGCAAATTTAGTGTCCGGCCACCTAACAGTTGCATCTTAGGAGATATTGACAATGATGATATTCTCTTAGCAATGTGTAATTGTTTGCAAAGTGGGTCTGTTTTAGAAGTATATGTCCACATGCCTGGTGAGGAATCTGATGCAACTTTTAATAAAGTTTGGACCACTGAGGCTAGTGGATACAATGAAGTAGGTGAGGCTGCTTTTAATGGGGTAGATATACCTATAAATACTACCTCAAATATTCCTTCTACTTCAAAACCAACAGCTCCAAATAGTGATCCATCAGATTATGAAGATAGTGAATACTCTGTAAAAGTATCTGATGAGTCAATTGAAGAGAGTGATGATTCTGAAGATAGTGAAATACTTGAAGATGATCAATATGGAAGTGATGTTCATGAGGAGTTAATTCAACTGAGGGCTGAAAAAAGATCTTTTCTGAGGAGGAGAAAAAGAAGAGAAAGAATTCCTGCAGATACTGAAGAAGTAGCATATGGTAATGCTGGAGCAGATCTTGGGTTTGATGAGACAACTATCAATAGATGTACTTTAGAAGGAAGGTTGGGGGGTGATGAACCATATTATGCAAGTTCTGATGCTTGTAGTTTTGAAACTGACACAGATGATAGTTGTCTAGAGGAAGGTGAAAAAATAAAGTTGAAACTGCCTAACACAAAAAGGAAAAAACATACCATAGAGAGAGTCAGATTTGATCCCAACATTAAGAAGATTGTGTGGCAATTGGGTATGGTTTTTGAAAGTGTAAAAGAGTTTAGATTGGCAGTCACTAAGTAAGCAATGCAGAGAGGGGTTCAGATTGAAAAGTGTGTGAATGAGCCAAATAGAGTAAGGGTGAGATGTTGCAAGGTAAATTGCAAATGGTTGTTATATGCAAGTTTGGACAAGAAGACTAATAACTTTGTTATTAAGACTTACATGCCAGTCCATTCATGTCAAAAGGCTACTAGGAATTATTTGTGCAACTCTACATTCATTGCTACTGTTTTTAAAAAGAAAGTTATTGAACAACCAAATATCAGAGTGTTCAAGTTGCAAGAGTTAATCCGTAAGAAGTATAATGTGCATGTTGGTAAGACCACAACTAGAAGAGCAAGAGCTAAAATTTTGAATGAACTTATGGGTGATCATGTTAAGGAATTTGGGAGAATTCTTGATTATAAGGATGAGTTGCTGAGGTCTAATCCTGGGAGTACTTGTGTAGTGAAGCTAGGAGAAGCTAATGAATCTGGTAGGCCAGTATTTGAGGGTGTTGAAAACACAACTCAATTTAAAAGGCCAAGAGTCACTGGAATGGGTGTGTTTCAAGCTAAAAATGGTTTCAAAACTTTCAATGTAAGTATTGCGATGCATTCATATTGTTTGTTCTCTAATAACTTGCACATTTGTTCTCTAATAATCTTAGTTCTCTAAAATTTTTGTAGCCTGGACTGCCAAGTAGCACAATATTAGCCGGACCAAAGAGAGTTTTGAGATCAAGTATTGTAACTGGGGATGTTGGTTTCAAACCGACAAGTGGATTGAAGTGGAAAGGAAATCAGACAATCACAACTAGAAGGCTCCAGCAGATTAGAGATCAATCAAGGCTTTCAAACCCAAATGCTTCCTCCTCTTCACAACCTCGACATCCATGGAAACTATAATGTTGATATCAATGGTGTTTCATTAGTACTTTTTTGGTGGCCACTATAAGTACTATTTTGTTTCATGTTTGAAGGAAAAATAACTATTCCTATTTTTTGTTATAGTACTGAAATTATGGGTACTTATGCAATGTGAAAACTTTGTTTTGCGTATGCGTTGTGATTTGTATAATTTTGGGCACATTTAGATTTTGTACTGAAAATTTGCTCTTAAGCAATGAAATTCTGGGCACCTATGCGCTGTGACTAATTCTCGGCACTTTTACAATCAACTTTGTACTTAAAATTTGCTCTTTAGAATGATTAATACCTCTTGCTTTACTTCATTTTACAACTTCCAACACAAACATATCAACATGGCAAATAGAGAATTAAGACAGTTTCAAACACAAACAAATTCAGTTTTACATTACAATAGAGCAAATAAAGGTTTCTTTACCACACAAAATTATGGCAATTTCATATGATCCTTATACCTACCAACTTGGGTTAGAAAACTAACAAATACAACAACAAAACAAATCATCACACAACAAAGGAATTTGCCAAAACAACAACCTTTATTTGTTTTCTTCATTTTCATCCCTTTCATCTTCTTCTTGTCTTTCAATTCACCCATTTCTTTTACGTTGTCAACCTTCTCCTTTGAATTGATGTTCAGATTTTCATAACGATTTCGAAGACTTTCACCTTCATCCAAAGGAATTTTCTCTAGTTTTGACTGTTCAATGTTGGAATTATCAAGCTGTTCCAGTTGCATCTTCACACGCTCATAATTTTTTTCTAACTCGTTAATCCTATTCACCAATTTCGGAAGAATAAAACGAGATCTTTCATCAACTCTCTCTGTGTCTCTCCATCTAAAGAAATTACAGTTTGTGGCCTCATAGTGAGGACAAGACCAAAATCGTCTTCCGGGATTGCGATTTGACCAAGACGTCTGCATTTGCAGTAAGATTCCATGCTTGCATCGCACTTCCGCATTAAACATTGTATCGTTCTCATCCATACACAACTTATTCAACTCGGATTTTGTCATAACCCTAACTTTATAAACATTGTCAAAAAAATAAGAATTAAAAATCGACATAAAGAGATGTAAAGAATATATTAAATTTTACTTTACCTTTTCAAATCAAGGAGCAATTTAACTTGAATGATAATGGAGCTTCTTTAAAAATGAAGAACACTAAAAATGGAGTTTTTTTTTTCAAAACATGAAGACAACTGCTTTAGAGAGAAACATTAATATTTATTTTTGAGTTTTTTTCAAATTTCTTTGACACGTGGCTAACTTTTATTGGTCATTATTATCTAAAACATAGTAAAATTTTTCACTCACGCGCCCTACATGGGTGAATTCACGCATATTGCCACGTAGGTACAAAAGTGGTAAATAATTACTTAAAAAAAAAGTTGGAGGGGGTAATAGGACCTCATCAAAGGTAAGGTGTGTTTTAGGGATTTTGGGTATAGGCTAGGGGGGGAATTGAGTATTATCCCTAATAATAATAATAATAAAAGAATTAAGGGCAAAAAGGTAAAATATTTGATCAACTTAAAAGAACTTTTAAGCTAAAAAAGAAAAACACCCCTTCTCAATTTTTAACTTTTGATTTAAAATAAGTTTTTTTAACTTAAAATAAGTCACTTTGAGAATTGCCAAACACTTAAATAAGTCAAAAATCAATTTTTAAGTCAGTTTGACCAGCTTTTAAGCTAATCCAAACAGGCTCTTAATTAATGAAATACATATTTTTATAATAATAAAGTATGTAAGCATTATGACATTATTATTATTATTATTATTTAAAAAAAATATATTTACACAAAATTGACTAGTTAAAGCAAAACATTAAGTTGAAAAATTAACGTTATAAGAAAAGATCAAGATTAATAGAGCCAAAATAATTTTAAGCTTCAATGAAGAAGTACAATAATATATAACATTATTTTTTTTATTTTACTTTTTTGAAAAAAAGTTACAAAACAAAAAAGATAAATTTTATTAGAGCACTGTTGTTTAATTTTTGCATTGTTAAAGAAAAGTTGCCAGTTATAATATATTTAGAAAGTTAATTGAGGTCACAATTTTAAATATTATTTTAGTACTCTTATTCTCTAATGAATTCTAATTAGATTTGTAAATAAAAATTTCATCGATAATTTGTTTGTGCTAATCTTCAAAAACAAATACACTAGTGGACCAATAAATAGAACTCCTAATTATTTCTTTTTATTTAGTAATTAGTATATTAAAACAAAGAGTATTTGTTTCACTAAAGAAGTTTCCCATAAAAAAAATTAAGCTAGTTTTCTTAATTTTATTTATTTGTAGGGTCTATTTTATATGAAACGAAAAAAATTAATGATAAATTTTGTTTAGTGATTAAACTAACACAAATGTCTAAGTTGAGTTATTTTATTGATATAAAAATCTAAGTTGAGTGATTTTTTTATATAAAACAATTTTAATGACTTTGCTAAATCAATCCTAAAATTGAATGATTTTATTGATATAAAAATCTAAATTAAGTCATTTTTTTAATATAAAATAAACTTTAATAATTTTACTAGATTAATACTTAAAATTAAATAATCTTTTAAGATATTAACTCATGCATCCATTGAGACTACTAAGATAGATCGATTTTTTTTGTTGGTTGAATATCAAGACTCCTCTTAGACCGACATGAATTATTACTGGTACACTTAAAATATTAATATTTTTCATAGTTTATACTGATTAATATTGGTAAGAAAAATTTCTAGTTACGTAGCTAGGCGTGAAGCCCGAGACTTGGTCTACACATGCCAAAAGAACTATACAATATTTGCATGAAACACATTAAACATTTTTTCTTTATGGAAATAAACACAATATTACAGTGGTGTAAAGAATATTTATACGGTGAAACTAGATTTTCAATAAGGGGTTCATAGTATAAAGACGTAAATCACGAACTAGTCGAAGGGAATTTGATATTATATATATAAAAAATTAATGTTAACCATGTATAAATAGTAATATTTTCCGTCGAATGGAGTTCAAATGAACCCCCATGGTAGCTCCGCCCTGCACCAAAGGAAAATATTTATAACAGAACTAGTCAAGTGTAAGTGATTTTAATTACATGCGTATAACTTTTTCATTATTACGTAAAAAAAAAAACTTTTAAAAATAAAATATTTTTTTTAAGATTATAAAAAGTATACTCGAAGACGAACATAACTCACCATCACAAAATAATTAAATGAGCAAAATTAAATATAATCAGTAAAGTTTTCCCATTAATATCAAAAAGTCAAAATCACATTGATATTTATGATATAGTTATCCCTTTCCATATATTTTAGTATTACCACCGCTAACATATTGCCTGAATGTCTCGTTGAAAAAATTGTTTGTTACCTAAGTTTTAAGGATGCAGCCAAAATGAGTATTCTCTCGAAATCATGGCTACGATCGTGGTTGATACATCCCAACATTAAATTCAAATATCCTGTAGTGGATACAATCATGAACCGATATAGGGACGAAAAAATTCCGATAGATAAATTTGAATTATCATACTCATATAATTAGCCTATTGAAAAGTGGCTTTTTATTACACTTGAGAATGATGTAAAGAGTATATTAATTGTATAGAGTTCCTAACTTTGCATTGTCTATTTTTATAATCGTATCCCGAATTGCACTTCTTTGAGAAAGCTTTCTCTAACCCGTGTCAAATTAGATGAATACATGCTTCAAAATCTACATAATTGTTGTCCCTTGATTGTCAATTTCATCTTTGAGTATTGTATAGGGTTGAAAGAGATTGAGTTGTTTGAATCTTCGAAAGATTAAGTCAGTTACCATTAAGACATTGGACAGAACCAAAGCAAAATGTTAACTCTTGAACACTTGTCTTATCATGGTTATTTGTTGCAAAATTTGGATATTATTTCTAAATCTCAATTGTTGAAGGACTTGAAGATTCAATGTTGTGGGGGCGAAGATTCTTCGAATTTCGAGTATATGGGATATGAATTTGATGATAATAAAAGTCCGAGTTGGCGTCCTGTAGAACTCAAACTCAAAATCAAAATAGGAGAGCTATCAACAAGGATTGTTAGTGAGAAGGTGGATTATTTCTTTTTATTAGACTGGTGATGCATTTTATTCTAATGCAAATCGAATGCCTTTATTTATATGAATATGCACTCTGTTTTACTTCTACTGAAAGAACACAAGTTGTAATAATTCATTAGCTTCTTTCGGCTACATTCTCAGGACGTAAACTTGAGACCTCTGGTTAAACGAGGAGTATTTACCACTCTACCACGTACAATTTAGGTACATATGATATTCAATAAAATAAATAAATAAATCCTGCTACAGCACTCTACATCCACGTGCAACTCACATGCCGTGAAACTAGTAAAAATAAGACTCTGGGTGCTCATATTTGTTTGGAACATAAAACATTTTTCTATATCAGCGTCGGATTTCCAAGAGAGATATTAGAGACGAGTTAAGATGTCTAGATGGTATAAAGAAAGTCGGGTCTTCAACTGCCAGTGATTGCCAAGTTAAAGTATTTATCAATGTATTCTGTAAATAAACATTTATTCCATAAAAAATACTGCTATTATTAAACACGTGGCTAATAGTATATCCTAACACGCGCAAGCTAACCGACTAAATGAACCTCTAATCCTCATGATGGAAGAGTCTAAATGAATGAAGTAAAGCTCTCTGCATTTCATCAATGTGCGGCCATGACCGTCTTAACAAGCTCTTAGCAATGTCTGGTTGGAGACCTTAACATGTTAAACTTGAGAAAGCAAATTTGATATGCTGGGGTACGGTACACAACTAGCTCATACTGGAAACATGTGTCGATGAAAGAATAGAGACGATTACTATCATCCCCAAAAAAGGCAAGCGTGAGCCCTCATCTGTCAAAGCGAATGATCTTTATTCTTAGCTGTTATGCCCTTTTTTTTCTTTGACTCATAAATTATAACTGAATGTTTGATCCGCGCTAAAAGGAGGAAATTTCTTTGTAATTTGTACTCAACTCTTAGTCATTTGGGAGAGGGGTTTGTTTAACATAGGTACGGTTAAAAAATATACAATCAATTTCTAATATTAAAAAAATATTTATATTTGCATAAATCAATCAAAATGGTAAATATATAAAAAGAAAAAAAAACAATCTATATATAATAAGAAATAAAAACAACACATATTGAAAGGAAACTATAAAGTTTCTAATTAAAAAAATAAAATAAATTAAAAGAAATAAAATGATCTAAATATAAAAAAGAAATAAAAACAACAAACGTATATATAGAAAAACAATAAAGTTTCCAATTAAAAATAATAAAATAAATTAATAGGGTAAATATGTAATTTATCACTTTAATACATGTATAACTAATACCCATCTAACTTATTCCATCTTCTACCCTGCATAACTTTATACATAGATTTCCTCATAAGTTATGTTGGTATTAACTATGTAAGACTACAAAATTGCAACCAAACATGGTATAAATTATGTTGACTTTTATACCTAATACAAAACTTCTACCAAACATAGTAAATTTAATGCAACTTTTTATACATGAATAAGATGTCTCTTATACAGTAACCAAACAGCCCCTTACTCTATTGAATTGTTGTTGTTTATATTATTACTTTGATACTATTTTTAGACACCTTTTCCAACCAGGACACTGCAATACAATCCTTTCTAAGTCGGACACTATATAGTATTCCTATTACTATTAGAATTCATGTTTCTATTCTAAGTAGGATTGTATATACCTATTACTATTCTAATAGATTGTATAAACCTATTCCTATTTGATACTCTATGCTGCTACGGACATAAACGAAAACTTAGTTTTAAGCACCAAAAGATTGTGGTAGAGTGGTAAGTATTCCTTCATCTTTAGGAGTTTGAATTCTGAGAATGTAGTCACTTTTACCTTCTAAAGTAGACTTCCCACCCTAATTCGGATTATCCGGGCCCCAAATCAAGTATCAAACACTCAAATAAGACATGATTGGTAACAAGTAATGTTGTCTAGTGTAGAGTTTAGGGTGAAGCGAATTCAGGATTTAGAATAAGTGAGTTGAGAAAAGGCATGACTATAATATGTATTGAGCGCGTCAAACTGCTGCTACTTTCACATTATTCAAGCAGATTGTCAGTTTAAACACATTTTAACATTCAATACAATAAACACAATAACTACAGAGAGTGGCTATCATCTGATGTAACTTTTTGTGTATAAACTAACATCTTATCGAAGAATTCTGGTCCTCCAATGGCACCTCAAAGAGTGGAAAAAAATTATGTGTATACCGTTTCTTTTCACAGTTATTGGGAATGCCACATGTTCCACACCAAAATCAAATTTTACGACATCTAAAGAACAGAAGACAAAAAGAAGTAAAGCTCTCTGCATTTATTTGAAGTTTGCTGCCTATTCAGAGTACAGGGCTAAGCATGAGAAATAAAAAGTGCAAATCTAAGGGCATTGAATTTGCCATATTATAAACTACCTCACCAATGTAATAAAAAAGAATATTCAGCGTAATCGGTCCTCATTGAGAGCTCTTCTCTATTGAGTTCTAGAGAATGCCAACTCTCACTTCTATTATCATCATAATCATATATGTAGACTCGTGCTCCTTTTAATTCCAGCTGACCATGCCAAGGAGAGTACTGACACAAATTCTTCATATATATATTCTTCATGTATATCAAACGATTAATGAAGCATTTAAATGTTGCACCTGTTGATACTATGTTAAGTCTCCTAGGATGACAACTCCATAGCAAAGCATCTAGAAACGTTGGGCACTCCCCATTCATCCATGTACAATTCACATTCAAAACGTCCACTTTGGTCGTAGCAACTCCGTAGTGCAGCTGCATATCTGTCAAGTTGATGTCATTGCATTGGTAAAACCAAAGGGAAACTTCAGGACAAGTGTTCGAATTTGATAGAAACTTCCTCAAGTTATAGAACCATTCAGCAGTTAAACTGCCTGAGCAGTAATGATTGAAAATCAAGTGCTTCAATTGTCCTGCAATGTTAAGTTTAGGAATTTTATATCCCATATACTCAAGGGACTCCAAATTCGAAGAATCAATCTCTGTTATGCCCCCACAAAATCGAATCTTCAAGTCCTTCAAGGATTGAGATCCAGAAATAATGTTATGCAGAAATCCATCACATATTTTCATATGTGATATATCTAAAGAGTTTAGACTCTGACATTCAACAATTTCCAATTTTTCCCCTTCAAAACTCAAGTGTTCAAGAGTTGGTGCTTGAATTATAACAAGTTGGTCTCGCCCCCTTATATTAATGTAAACTGACTTGATCTTTTCAAGATTCAACAATTCAATCTTATTCAACCCCGACATTGATCAAAGTTGAAACTGTCAATCAGTGGACAACAATTAAGTAGAGTTTGTAGCGTGTCTTCATCTAATTTGACACGGGTTAGAGAAAGCTTTCTCAAAGAATTGCAATTCGTCACACCACTAGAAAACAAAAACGAAATAGGCATAAGAGTACAACACTCCACAACCAATTCTGTTAAACATTCTGCGGTCAAAATTGTGAAAATAGACCATGAATAGTCAAGACCTTTTAAGAATACATACTTAACACCATTCTGAAGCGCAATATAAAACCACTTATCAATAGGCTGAGCAACTTGAGAATAAAAAGAGTATGACAATTCAAACTTATCTATCCGAATTTTTTCATCCCTATATCGGTTCATGATCATATCCATTCCACTATAAGGATATTTAAATTCAATGTTGGGATGCATAAACCAAGATCGTAGCCATGTTTTCGAGAGAATACTCATCTTAGCTGCATCTTCAAAACTAAGGTAACAAACAATTTTTTCAATGAGACATTCAGGCAATACGTCAATAGTGGCTATCTCCATCATGAAAATTTCAATGATCAAAACAAACCCTAATAGATGTGATATCAATTTATATAGGTTGCTGTGCAGTGTTTGTAACAAAGCCCTACTTCTATAGTTATTACAGATTTAATTAAGAATTTATTCTTATAAAAATATTCTCCTCTAACGAGTATAAATATCTTTTTTGGCAAAATTTCGGAAAACTATAGTTGTTGTTTACTTAAACTTGTACTACAAACATTCAACCCAAAATTTAATTCGTCATACTACAATAATTCTGGTATGCATAATACAACAACATACAAAACTTTCATATTTTATTTTTACAAAAATGGTTAAATACTTGATGTATAATTATATACCTAACTAGTCTTCGGTCTTTTTTCTCCAGTTTTTAGTAAAAGGTATTAAAGATAAAAAGGTAAAATATTTTTGAAAAGAAAAATTACATAAAAAAAAAAATTTATTCTGGCCAAAAAGATTTTTTCTTTTAAAATATTCTTCCAATTACCCTTTAAGTTAGTATTGGAATTAGTTATTATAATTAATGTTTAGTTATTTTTGGCAATAATTAATAAAGATAATAATAAAAAATTATGTTCAATTTATGTCCTAATCTACTTTTGTTAAAGGATGTTTCACACCTCAAAACTTAAGTTAATATAGAAGGGAGGGAGTACATAACTTCTTCATATTTAAAAATTGTGTTATAAAATAGAAAATTTACCAGTTTATTTTATTTTTAATTAGGACTCAATTGTTGATTTTCTTTTCTTTTTTATAATTATTTTTATTTTATTAAAATAAGTTACTATGGTTAAATTTCATTAAAAGTCCTTGATGGTATAGAAATTTCATACATCGACAGGGCACAAAACTTAAACTCTTTATTAAAGGAAAAATAGTCTAATATATCAACTAACTGGACTATTTAGAGTTGATATATCCCTGATAATGAAAATGACTTATATATATCCATATTGTTATAAAAGTGACTTACATATACCCTTAACGAAAGTGAAAAAAATAATGAATGATTAATTTTTTATTTTTTAATTTAAAAAAGCTAGTCCATGTAGGTGTATATTTCATCTTTCTCATACTTTTTTTTTTGACTATTTTTATTCATCGAGTAATTTAAATATATATACTTTTACCCTCTATTCTCCAATTATAGAGAGTTGAATTCATACTCTCTATTTCATTTTTTGAATATTATTTTATTATTTCTACTTTTTTGTAATTAACATATTTTTTTTTTATATAAGGTTATTAATTAAATTTCTAATATATGCAATTCTTTTTAAATTTAATATAACATTTTTAAAAATTTTTATTTTATATATACTACTTTCATCTTGAATTAATAATATTTTAAATATTTTTTTAATTTTCATCACTTTGTGATACAATTTGATGTTATATTAATTTTCACTATGAAGAATGCACAAAATTTAAATGATAAGATAAAAAATTAAATTTAAAAATATAATACATAACATAATAATTTAAATACAAGATAACAATAGATACAATGCATAACATAATAATTTTAAAATTCACAATAATAATTCAGTAATCCGGTAAGTCGTTTCTAGATTTAACGATATTCAAAAAAGGAATTAGTGTATGATTTAAGGGAAAAGGGTCAAATATGCCCCTAAACTATTCAAAAAGGTCTAGATATACCCTCCGTTTAAAGTTTGGTTCACTCATGCCCTCGCCGTCCAACTTTTGGTCCAAATATGCCCTTATGGGCGTTAGTTGCCATGCTGGACATATCCAACTCATTTTTCATTTCTTTAAATGCCACATGGAATTGCCATGTCATTTTGACCTTACCACATGACATTTATATGAAAATGAAAAGATATTCGAACTCATAAACACTTAATCCGACCCAAATCAACTCCTTTTAAATACACTATCCGACCATTTTTAACAATTTTGTTTAATTTTTATTTTTCGGTAAATCCCAGAAAATGAGTAATTGATTAATAAAAAATAGGAAAATATGAAAAAAATTATACAATTAACGCCAAAAATTCACAAGTAAATATAGTAACCTTAAATCTAACATTTCAATTTTTTTTTTAAATTTTTTCTTTTTTCGGTAAATCTCGAAAATGAGTAATTTAGTAATAAAAAATATGAAAAGTAGGAAAAAAAATATAACAGTAACGCTAAAGTTCACAAATAAATATAGTAACATTTCATTCAACAATTTCAACATTTTTTAAATTTTTATTTTTTTCGACAAATCTCGAAAATGAGTAATTTATTTATAAAAAAAGGAAAATATGAAAACTTTTTTTATTAATAAATTACTCATTTTCGGGATTTGTCGAAAAAAATAAAAATTTAAAAAATGTTGAAATTGTTGAATGAAATGTTACTATATTTATTTGTGAACTTTTAGCGTTACTGTTATATTTTTTTTCCTACTTTTCATATTTTTTATTACTAAATTACTCATTTTTGAGATTTACCGAAAAAAGAAAAATTTTAAAAAAAAAAATTGAAATGTTAGATTTAAGGTTATTATATTTATTTGTGAATTTTCGGCGTTAATTTTATGTTTTTTTTTTCCATATTTTCCCTATTTTTTATTAATCAATTACTCATATTCAGGATTTACCGAAAAAATAAAAATTAAATAAAATTGTTAAAAAGGGTCGGATAGTATATTTAGAAGGAGTTGATTTATGGGTCGGATTAAGTGTTTATGAGTCCGAATATCTTTCCATTTTCATATAAATGTCATGTGGTAAGGTCAAAATGACATGGCAATTCCATGTGGAAATTAAAGAAATGAAAAATGAGTTGGATATGTCCAACATGACAACTAACGCCCATAAGGGCATATTTGGACCAAAAGTTGGACGGCGAGGGCATGAGTGAACCAAACTTTAAACGGAGGGTATATCTAGACCTTTTTGAATAGTTTAGGGGCATATTTGACCCTTTTCCCATGATTTAAAGAAGTTGTGATTGTGATTGCGGTTGTTCTTGTTGATTTATTTTTGTAGTTATTCGTAGTTGTTCTTTAGAAATTTAGAATAATATATAATTTGATATTAAATAAAAAATTTCAAAAAATTAAAATTTTATATTACATAAAATTATATAGGATGATTATTCATAAAAAAAGATTTATATTATGGAATAAGAAAACAAAAAAGGAAATAGAAATAATAATATAAAATTGATGAGAGAGAAAAATATTCTTTTTAGAGAGTAAAATAGAGAGAATTGGGTTGGAGTTGATTGTCTGAAACAATAGAGAACTCTATATTTGGAGAGTAAAATAGAGTATAGGGATGGAGATGCCCTAAAAGGAAAACCTATATGGTAAAAAAATCAGGGCAAATAAAATCCAACAGGATACGCACCATCAAAAACGTACGTGCAACCAAAATAAAGGGTCCTTTGGAGTTCCCAAGAAGTATCTCAAAGAGGAGCATCGATTGGACTTAGAGTTTGTCAACAAAGTGCCAGGGGTGGCTCGACAGTGTTAAAAAAAAGACATGTGCCTTAGGCCCCTAAATTTAAGGGGCCTCATTTTTAATAATAATAGGTTATAAGTTATTATTTTTTAACAAATATTGAATACTATTTGTAGAAAAAGTAAACTTTTCATGAAAATGAAATTATTATAAAAAATTTGACATATTTGGAGTACCGTATCTCATGAAAAATAATTTAAACTAAGAATTGTTATATTATCAATCGAAAACTATATGAAATCAATTATATAAAAGTTATTAACAATTCAAGTTTAAGGCCCCGTTTAATTTTTGTTTTAGGCCACTAATATGCTTGAGCCGCTCCTGCAAAGTGCTAGCTCTTGCCGCACACTGAGAAAAGGATTGTTGCCTCCTCTGCCGATCTGTTCCTCATGGAGGCACTTGACAAATACAAGGCTATCAACCTTCCATGTGTCATGCTAGAACAAGTCATGAAAGCAACGGATGGGCGCCATGGCATGGCTTATGGGTATTTGCTGAACCGTGTCTTCAATCATTTGAATGTGCCCTTGGAAGGGGAGTTGCAAGAACTGCTAAGCAAGCATTCTCAATATCCACTCACATTGAGTGTGAGTGTGTAGAGGGAAAAGTCAAGTCCAAGTCTCAAATATCAGACCTTCTTGAGCAACAGGAGCTACTCAAGAGAGAAATGGAGATCACTTAGTTCAAGATTTGTTAACTAATTAGTCAATGATTTAGAAAACCTTCACTAGCTAATGGTTCAAGTCCAAAAGACACCGTTATTGATGCATGTTGCTAGATTAATGTCTCAAAATATTTTTGAATTTTTCAAAAATAAAATTTCTTGAAACAAGTGGGGGATCGTAAGAGTTAGTGTTTCAATCAATTTTGAAACAAATTCTTCTGTAATTTTTTTTTTGAAATATACAAAATACATGAATGTGAATTGTAACATTTACTTTTGTTTTAAGTCTACGTTATGTGTCTTTTGGAAGAAGCTTTTTAATTTTACGTTATGAATTTTTTAAAGATAAGTTTTTTCTTTTAATTCATGAACCTATAATAAATACAATTTAATTAAAATCTTTTTCTTACAAAACCTTTTTACTATAAATTGAGTTTCTTTTGGTTGAAAAGAGAAGCATTCAAAAAACTACTTTTTCTTGAAAAACACTTGTGAGACATTAATCAAAAGGTGAA
Organism: Solanum lycopersicoides; assembly: GCA_022817965.1. NCBI lineage: Eukaryota > Viridiplantae > Streptophyta > Magnoliopsida > Solanales > Solanaceae > Solanum > Solanum lycopersicoides. The sequence continues at coordinate 77,956,343 of CM040621.1, read as the reverse complement.
ATCACCAATTCAAGAATAGAAGAGCAACATTCTTGAATGTTACTTGTTTTGTGGCTTAGTTGAATCACGAAGATATAATTGTTATTTATTCTTCCGATTGCTCGTGGGAAGACCCCAATTATCTTTAAGAAACGTATTAACGTGCCTCTAAGTCAAGCAATTTTTTTTTTGGATTCCTTGTATTTTTATCATTCTTGTTCATTTGTTCTAACACAAGTGTTGGACATGCTAATACTAGCTAAAGTTGGTGATTGCCTGCGAAGAAGTTGGGTATTTGTTTGTCATCATCAAAAAGAGAAAAAATATTGTAACCTAGTGTTTTGATGATATTCACAAACACTATGGGTGGTCCCAGAGTTGAGCATCTCCCTATGGTCAAATGGTAAACACTAAACAGTTGTAAAGCTGCCACATTGACGCGATTGGTGAGCACGGGAAAAGAGAGCTTTGTACCTGACCAATGAGAGAACACTAGGTTGTTTTGTTTAGAGGATAATACATCCTCATTGACATGAAACAACCTAGTTAAGACATAAAACTACAATTGAAAAGATGTATTTTATCTTTGTAAGAACACAAGCCTTCAAGAACTTCAAGGGAGATGATAGAGTCATCAACTGCGTCTTTTGTTGTTGCAGCAAAAGCTTGTGTCGCATGTGTCTGAATTTGTATATACATTTCTAGTCTATAAATGAATGGTTCGTCCCCTCATTATTTAATCAAACATGAGCATGATTAGAGTTAACTATGTAGAGTGTGATTGAAGTCTATATTAATTAGTGTTAGAATCTGTGCGTCCACTATCAGTCAATGGACCAGGTCCCTTGACTCACTCAAAATATGAACAACTGTAAATAAAGGCAGAATATCAACACCAGCAGTTTACGTGAAAACCTCCTTTCTCAAGGGAGTAAAACCACGACCTGTCTCACAGGATTTCCAAAACCGTTTCACTAGTCTTCACAAGCAAAAGTAAACCGGTTACAAAAATGTGAGAAAAAGTTTTTAATCTCACAGACAAGCAATAGCTCTATTGCTTGATGAGCCTAAGTAGATGTTACTCTACCCACTAAGCTATCACTCTAGACAACTTAGGATTTTCTAAGCAATCTCACAGACCGCCCACTAAATCACTAACCTGCTAATGATTTAGAATTTCAGATCAAACAACTATCTGATTCCTTTATAAATGGAGGAACAGATTTACAATTTACGTGCAGAAGAAATAATCCTAAGACAACTAAGCTTCCAGCTCTTTCAGATTTGAGTTGATCTTGAGGATGTTTCTTCACTCTTTTTATAAGCCTTTGCAAGAGTTCTTGAGAGCTTTTCAAGTTGCAAAAACTAAGAACCAAAAGTTAAGGAAAGATGACATTGTATAGACAAGTCACTTTCCTTAAACCCATGCCATTGGTTGGAAAGTTCTGACATTTCTGCCGCGTCTGCCAATTCTGCCACTGTTGGAGACTGTGCACCAACTTTTTGTACTTTCTCCAGCTGGCAGCCAAAAAGCATATTGAGCCAAGAACCAGGTCCCTTCATAAGGTTCCTGAGTTTGTCAAATCATCAAAACTACAAATAACATTTTCCCCCTTTTTGATGATGACAAACAATACACCAGTGTCTACATGTTCGTCCATGTTTCCTTCCCCCTTTCGATAAAGACCTGAGAGTTTCATATACATTTGCACAATGAATCTGGTCTCTTCACAAGGTCTATGAGTTTGTCAAATCATCAAAACTTCAAATAACATTTTCCCCCTTTTTGATGATGACAAACAATACACCAGTGTCTACATGTTCTTCCATGTTTCCTTCCCCCTGTCGATAAAGACCTGACAGTTGCATATACATTTGTACAATGAATCTGGTCTCTTCACAAGGTCTATGAGTTTGTCAAATCATCAAAACTTCAAATAACATTTTCCCCCTTTTTGATGATAACAAACCATACACCAATGTCTGCATTTTTTCCCCCTGTCGAGTAAACACACTCCTTAGTTTCCTACACCATGGACCAGGTACCTTTACAAGGTCCCTGTGGTTTTGTCAAATCATCAAAACTTCAAATAACATTTTCCCCCTTTTTGATGATGACAAACCATACATCAGATTTCAAGACAGGATAACAAGATTTTGCAAAGTTTATTGTTCCCCCTGAATCAGTTATCCATATACCTGCAGTGAAAGAGAAATTCACAAGAACCATAAACCAAGCCCAGAAATAATATTTCCTATTTCCCCTGAATTACATCTTCCATCCCTGAAGTACAACATTCATGCATAAAGTACATCTCCCATTCTTACATAAAAATTCCCCCTTTTGTCATCATTAAAAAGAGACACAGTAAACCAATATTATCAATAATGCAATCAAGTAAGATCATAGCCTTTTGGCAATCAGACATAAAGGAGTACAAAATACGATAAACAATTTGCCAGAACAAAGCATGAATAGGATTAATAGCAGTTCAGAGGCATCATTCAATACATTAAAATTAAACTAGAGTACATCAGACTGAGTAGATAAGCCACATACAAGAACCATAAAGGGGAAGAAGATAAAAAAAACGACTATGAAGGAGGAGGCTGATGGGAAAGGGACTGAATGATAAGAGTAAGTCGAGCATTAGCATCATCATTGTCTTTTATTGCTTTCTCTTGTAAAGCAACAATTTTGGCCCTCACTTGCTTCAGCTCTTGAATAACCGAGGTACCAGGTCCCATAGTCTGTGCCTTAAGTAGTTCTACCTTAAGAATACCAATTTCAGCATCTCTACTACTCAACCTCATAGTCAATTCTTCCAACTCATGCTTCAATTTATCCTGGTTCTCCACAAGTTGAGCCACTTTGCTCTTGGGATTTGTTTTTCCTTCTATGCACTCACATTCAACCAGAGTGGACTCTGAGATGGTTTATTTCACTGTACCTACTTTTCCAACACCAAGAGGAATATTAAAGTGTTTGAATACTTTAGTTAAGAAGTATCCATAACCCATACCATGCTTTCCCTTTCTCTCGATGACAGTTTTGTACATGTGTTCAAGCATAAGACCTGGAAGATCCAGAGGTTCAAATTTGCACAATAGCTCCATGACAAACAGATCAGCCGAAGTTGCTGAAGTTCTCTTTTCAGTTCTTGGAAGGAGAATTTTGTTAACAAACTCAAAAACCAACTGGAATTCACTCTTCATCAGTTTCTTAAATAACCCTGCACACCTGGTAGTTGGGAGTTTAGAACAAGTCGTGACAAATTCCATCGAACAATTTTTTTCAATCACAGACCTGATACCTCCTCGAGGTACTCCAAGAATCTTTCCCAACAAGTCTTCATCAAGATGAACAACTATGTTTTTCACTCTGGTATTTATACTGCCATCTTCTCCAAAAGTAATATTGTAGTAAAATTCACGGACCTCTTCCTCATGAAGGACAGGAGACTTAAAATTGAATAAATGCATCCATGATTGAATTTCTACAATATCATAAAAAAAGTCCATACCTGGCTGATGAACAATATTCATGTCGAATACCCTTCCAGCCAAAACAGATTGTTTACTCAGTTTATCAACAATTTCTTGTTTGTTGATGACATCTTCATCCACGTGCACTTCAGGACCAGGTCCCTGCTCAGACTTTTCAGTTTGTGTTGCAGAAGTTTTTCTCTTCCTTTTTCTTTTCACTACCGCCTTTGTGGATTTTGTTGTGTTGGACTTCTTTTGGACATTTTGTTTCACTTTTCTTGAACTTTTCTTACAAGACCCCCCATCAGACTCTTCCCCAGAAACTTCCACCACATCAGTCGGAGGCATTTGGAATTTTGACACTTTGAAGGTTCTTTCACTTCGATTTCTGGCTGTAGATTTGGCACTGGCTTTCATAGCATCGGCTAGCATTTTCTTAAAGTCAGATCTAGTAACTGGCCGTCGTTTAGGTTTACCCTCTACAACCTTTTCTTTCCCCTTTTTAGAGACATTTTCCTTTCTCTTCTGCAGTGACCACTGAATAGGACGATTAACATCTTCTTCATCAGAAGAATCAGACGAAGGGTATCTCCCAAAATCCGGAGTTTTATCAAAAATAGGTTGTGTGTCTCTAATATCGTCATTCATGGGGTTTTCACATTCCTCCAATCTTGCTTCTTCTCTCATCATTGTCAGGCTCTTAATGACCAGTCCTTCACTAGCAGCCAAGATATTGGACTCAGATGTTTTGCTCTCTGGTAAGTCACCCTCAAAAAGGGTATCCGAAAGAATTCCCATAGAAGGACCAGGTACCAGGGGAAGACTAGGACTGTTTAGATCGATAGACTGAATGGGGATGATGGAGTTATCTAAAGGAGGACTGACTTCAGAGGTTGTTGGAACTACTGATTTCGATCCTGAAGGAGATGGGGTATAAAAAGAAACTGGATCAATTTCACTCAAGGATGCAAGCATCTTTCTTGATGAGGATGAGGGTTCCGATATATTTTTTTTTTTAAAAACAACAGAAAAGAGAAAGAGATAAGATTTGGTATTTTAGGGTTTTTCAGAACAAAGAGAGAGAGTGAAGAGATTTAGAAATGAGAAGGTTGAATATAAAGAGGAGAAGCGGTGCCAGGTCCCTTGATTTGACGTGTCGCTTGGAGTTTCAAGCGATGGGACTAACGGTCAGAATGACGAAAGACTGGCACGTGGCAATATCAACGGTCTATTTAGACTAGTTTAAAATTAATGTAAAGAAAGCTAACCTTAGGAGAGACCAGGTCCCATACTGCAATTTAAGCACCATTCCTGAATGGTTCTGACTATGTTTTTGCTTTTGCACATCATTTATGAATGTATACCTGCAATAGGTACAACATTGATCTTACAAGACATATTATTATTAATAGAGAGGATACCTGCACTACAGATTTCTGCCACTAAGGAAATTTCATGCTTGAATAATTTTGGGATTACTTCAAGTTCATCATACCCAACTTCAACCTGTTGCTCTCAGACTGATCTTTGCTTAGAGCATTGTAAAGATGTCTGCAATTTGTTCCTCTGTTGGACAATAAGTTAGCACAAAATTCCCTTTTTCAACATTATCTCTTAGAAATTTAGCACAGGATTCTTTCTCATACTGACAGCACTTGTATTTAGCACACATAAAAGGAATGGTGTTGATGAGGACTCCAAAATTCTCAAGCTATTGCTTTATCCGAAGAAGTTGGGCAATCTGGAGGCAACAGCTACACACTCATCCTCAGCTGCAGGATAAAACAGGACCAGGTCCCCTGTTTTCTTTGGATACTCAAGATTCTCTTAGCTGCCTTTAGAGGAGATTCCCTGGGACATGTTCGAAACTGTGCATACATTTCCACGCTGAATACCATGTCCGACCTGATTGCATATGAAGGTTCTTTAACAGCTCCTTTGTATGCTTCCCTTGACAGATTAAGATGCCACTGGAGGTTTGCTTAATCTTGCTTCTTTCAAGCTGATGTAGTGCTTCTTGCATTGAGTTAACCCAGTCTGCATCATACAATGCCTCTTTTACATTCTTAGGCTCAATTGATGAGATAAAAGCTGAAAATGCAACTAGATTTTTTGTTTTTGATTCTAGTATGGATTCCAGAATTCAGAGGTGAAATGAGATTATCAAGCGGATGAGATGAACTGTGTTTCCATGCTGGCCTTGATGTCAACGGATGCAACTGATCATTGTTCTACTCTTCAAATGAACACCTGTTTCAGTATTACTTCTTTCACTTTGCTTTGAACTTTTAGAGGTCCACACAGATCCCTGTGCAGCAGCTCTAATACTCTTGACGAGGTCACTTTCTTCTTTGACTTGAAGGAAATTCTGATCTGTTTTCCTTTTACACACACTTCACACATTTTATTTTCACAAAATCTCAGTTTTGGCAGACCTAGTACCAGGTCCTTAGGAACCAGCTTAGTCAATAAAGATGAGCTCACATGACTTAGTCTCCGAAGCTACAGATCAGCATTTTCATTCTGAGCACTTAGACATGTTAGATCATCTCCATGAGATATTTCTAAGTTTGCCAAATACATGCTTTTACATCTTTCAGTAGTGAGAAACACCTTCTTTGTAGTTAAAATAACCACAATACACTTCTCAGATGTAAACTTTTCTTCATTTCTCTTGACACAAATTTGAGACATACTCAGAAAATTGTACTTCAAAGCACTAACATGATACACATTATCAATGGATTCTTGAAGCGTTTTTCAACTTTACCAACACTTTTTAAAAAACTTTTTTTTTTTTTAAAAAAGAGACACCTCCACCTTGAAGTGCCTTGAGCGAGAGGAAGTTTTTTGTATCTCAGTCATATGTTTGGAGCATCCACTATCCATGTACCAACATTTGACTGCTACTCCTCTCACTCACCTGCAGCAAGAATCACTTAGTAGACTTGGGAACCCATTTCAATTTGAGTTCCCAGAAGGCAGATAAAGGAGTAATCAAGGTGTTTCTCGCCCAGTGAGGTAAATTTAAACTCTTTTTGATCAAGGGTTTTTGAACAGGACCAGGTCCCCCTTTTGAACTCCTTTTCTTTTCTGTGAAGTTTGAGAATCTTTCATGCGACTCTCTCCAGGCTGTACATTCACTTTTTAAGTGTCCATTTCTACCACAGTGAACACAAAGCAAGTTATCTGAAACAAAGACATATTTGCTGTGAGGATTGAAAGGAGGAGTAATATTCAAACTTCCCAGACCCCTTTTGTTGTAGTTGCTTTGGTTTGTCACATTTGAAAGCAACTTAGAAGATTTTGTCCATTTAAGGGAATTTGCAAGGTCATCCTTAAGTTTGACAATATCTTTCTCTAAGCTTTTGTTCTTTTCCAAGTGAAAACAAGGTTAATCTCTGAGTTTTTCAGTTTTTCTTCCAGCTCAACATGTAGACTGGCAGACTTTTCTTTCAGTTTTTCAGATTCTCATTCATCAGATACAATTGATTTTTGAGTTCTAGTTTTTCAGATTCTAGAACAATCATTTTGCATTCAATTTGACCCATTTTCTCACCAATTTTATCTCTGTTTTCACTTAGACTTTCAAATTCAGCATTCATGGAGTCTCTTTCAGAAGTTAATTCAATCACAGAATCAATCATCACATTTGCTAATTTTCTCAGTCTTT
>CM040621.1:77923310-77948205 GCA_022817965.1 Solanum lycopersicoides | reverse complement strand
TATATATATATATAATCAAATCAAAAGGAAAGGCAAAGAATAAAATAATAGGTGGAAAAAAATAATAAAAATCAATAGAAAAATGAAAAAAATAATCAATGAACGTAAAAAATGTAAGGAAAATTACGCTGTGTTTGAGAAAATTTTAAATACAAGACAATGAAAATTTGAAAAAATCTAAATGCTAGGCAAACAAAATATATGTATTAACTTCTTTTAAATAAAAGGACAAAGAAAATAAGTTTTTTTTTTATAAAAAAAAACATGAAAAAAATATTTATACACAAGATTGTGCGTGAATATCCACGCAGCTAATTGAATTGGGCCTTGACTCCACGCTAGCATAAAAGGAGAATGAAAATAGGAAAAATGACAGAAATTACACCTTTAAGTTCTTTTATTTCATAATTCCCTATTAGTTTTACAAATTCTCAAAATTTCTCATTTTCACGAATCAGATTAATGTATCATCGCATCAAATTAATGCATCTCACGCATCAAATTAGTGTATCATATATAAAATGTACATCAAATTAATGTATTATGTATAAAATGTAATATATCTTACTTAATGATTAATGTATCTCGTTCATCAGATTAATGTATCAATTTATATTATTGTATCAGTTTGAGAGATTTCTTGGTATAAGACTAATGAAGTTTAGGTGTGTCACTGAAATTCTTGGTATAGTTTAGAGTGGTATTACGTGCCTTATTCTAAAAATATTTTCACAATCAACTATTATGAGTAATTAATTATGTATATAACTATATATTCTAATAAATTTTCTTTATTTGTAACATATTAAGAATGACAATTGACGTGTTATTACAAGTTAAATAATATTGTTACCATGTATACTTACTACTTTAGGTAAGAAATCCACGTGAACTCCCTTTTGCTCTCTATATAAACGTGCATTATTTTACGTCATATTTATATAGTTTTCATCCTAATTCTCTAGATCCAAATCGGGTAGACCAGTTTGTCTTCTTTATCGTATTTTTTTCTTTATTACTCCATTTAAAAAAAGAATTGTGTTAGTAGCGTTTAATCCTCAATTTTTGATTTTTTTTTTTTTTAAACTAGAGGTTTCAATATAAATCTATAATTGTTTCGAATAATTAGGGTTGACTATTTATTTCATAAGATATCTTGAAAAGATTATGCCCCCTTAAATACGAGGACGAGTGATGGGTAATCTGATATCTATTGTAACGATCGAGTTTTGTCGTTATAGAAATGCTAACGAGGGAAAAGAAATCGTGGTCGGAATTTTTTTCCATAGTATTAGGATTTTCTCAACCTTGCCGAAATTTAAAAGAAATCGGATTCATCAAGGTGTAGGGAAATCTGATAACAATCGGGTGAAGTAAATATGAATCTGATTGAATGAATGGATAGATAACACGTTAAGGAATTCGTACGACTTTGTGAAATTGAATTTGGATTAGTAGATCTCTGAGAATCTATATTAGTGTTAAGGGAACTTTTTGAGCGCAGTTGTAACATCTCGTAACTCGAATTAGTTAGGAATAAGCTAAGAAACTAAAAATATCCATTTTTGGAAAGAAAATGAGAAATCTGAAAAATTTCCTGAGTTAAGAAAGTGAGTTTGGTCATTTTTAAACGGTCATAACATTTAGCTCAGTATGAGTTAGAGGTAGTTCATGATATAGTTGAAAAGCCCCTGGAGAGATCTTTTCAATGTCGCCGAGTGTGCACATATTCGATATTGTATGAGGGAGATATGCCTATCGGACGTTGGGTTGTTGAATAAGGAAAATCTCAATCCGGATTTAAGGAAGGGCAAACTACTTTTTTTATCAATTAATTTTCTATTTCGTTTTAGGGACTTATTTGGGGTAAAACAAGTTTTAGTTCAAATTAGAAAATTAACTTTACGCTTAGGTCTTGGAGAAGAGACAAGAGAAGAAGGAAAGGGAGAAAAGTAAAAAATTTGTCAAGAATGTCAAGGATTTGCGAGTGAAATTCGTTGGGGTGATCCCTATCAAGGTATGTGAGATCTTTTGTGTTGGGTGAATTCATCCACACACCAAACTTATTTCAATTTCGTGGTTTTAGAATTGTTTACACGTTAAGAAGTGAGTTCTTGATGAATCTTGTCAAATTCTTGTTGGTTGAGTTGTTTGAATGCCCATTGATGTTTGATTTGTAATTTCGAGTTAGATCTTTTGGTGTTTAAGGTACCAATGATCCTAAGGATTTTGGAAAAGAACTATGGATTTTTAAGGGATTTAGCATTGAAAATCGAAGAGGAGAAGTTCGTCAGCCACACCTGAGTAGCACTATCTGCGCCAGAGGGCTTGGGGCGGCGCGCCTGCAGTGCGCCAGGATGAGGCTTGGCGCGGAGCTCCTCGGATGCGCTCAAATAGGCGTTTTCGCTCAGTTTTCGTAGTTTAGCCTTTTTAAGTCCTTCTAAGGTATATTAACACCCTCCAGTTATTCTAATTACTTCAAATGATTTCTAAATACCTAGGAATCACCAAAAACATGAATCATAACCTTGAATTCATAATTTCATTTAAGGAAAGCTAAGATAAAGGTCAAAGAGGTTAAGAAGCAAGTCCAAAGTAAAGTTCTTAAAGATTTTCAAGAGTCCTTTATAAACACTTTATGAGTTGTTTTAAGACTCAACTTTCAAGTTAAGTAAAGAGTAAAGAAATGAAAGTCTTTCCTTCAAAGAAATATAAGGAAACTAAGTATTTCCGAACAGTTGATTTGAAGACTCAATTTTCAAGTTAAGTAAAGAGTAAATAGTAGATTTCATTTCTCAAAATCTATATGGGATCTAAGTATTCTCTAAGAGTTTATAAATGTTTTCACATTCAAGATAAGAGGAAACTAAGATTTTCAAAAGAGTTTTGAGCAAGAAAAAGAAACATTGATTCCAAGAGAGTTTTTTTTAAAGTTAAGTGATGAGCAATTATCTCAACCAAGAAGTTGTTTTTAAAAGCATGAGGTAAAGTACATTTTGGGAGTAGTATTGAGAACCGATGTGGGGATGAGAGTTCATATTAACTCAAGTCTCCATGAAAAGCATGTAGCTATCATGGGTATTAACGGGTCATACTTTTTAGATGATCATGTAAGTTAAGTTAGTGGATCCACTAATTAAGTAGTTTTATGGGACGGTAAAGTATAAGATAGTTCTGATAGCGTGGGCTAGACATTGTATCACCACTTAGGATCATTGTGGTTGTAGCCGGTTAGAGAATCTTAGATAGAAACTATATTACTTCATATACAAGTAAAGTTGAGTTTGTTATTGTATTTTCTTTAACGAACTAAGTGTTTACATTGTTTTACAAGCTTTTATATATTGCATATGCCTTGTTGCTTTATATTTGGTCAAGTTATTCATGAGTTGAGCAGATCCAAGGTAAGTGTTCCTTCTTACTCTTTTCAATCTTAAGTTGTTGTTAGCAATCCCGCTCGCATACTCGTATATTCAATGTATTGATGCTAGCTGGTCTGCATCGTATCATGATGCAGACGCAGGTAACCAGGATCAGTATCATCTAGCACCTCGTTTATCCAGCTAAGCACTTGGAGTCAGTGATGAGCCTCCTTGCATTCTGGAAGACACATTTACATGATTTTCGGTCTTTCTTTTATACGATCTTGTGGGATCCCCAACATCCATCTTAATATTATAGAGGCTTTATAGACAACAATTTAGTTTTGAGTCTCTTCTTTGTATTGTAGATATTTTTCTATGAGACTTAAGTTTCATTTTGTCCATGTTATTTATTTCAAGTTACTTTCTAATAATGTTTTCTTGTATTGAGTTAAGTCTTCCGTTGAGTTAAATAAGCTAGGCCAAGGGTACGCTCAAGGCTATCAATGGTCATTGGGTGTCGGCCATGTCCAGTGTGTAGACTCGGGGCGTGACAGTAGTGGATTAAGAGTGTGTTGTAAAAAGGGAAAATTGAAATCCCTTAAAAAGGTTTTGTTCCGATTTGTGCTGCTGTAGCGGGAGTGTGCCGCTGCAGCAACGCCGCTACAACGAGATGAGTACCGTGGCGTACGAGACGGGACTTAAAAATTATAGTTTTTCAACGAGGGCTCACTAGTTAATTAAAAAGTGTCGTTGCAGTAGGACTTTATGTTGCTGCAGCGGAATGTGTGTCACTATAGCGGGATGAGCGCAAGTTAAGTCGTTAATTAAATCCCTAAACGACCTTATTTGACACTTTTCAACTTTTAAAGCTAAAGAACGACCCCTGAGCGATTTCAACTCGTGTTTCACCATGCTTGAGGCTATAGGTAAGTTTTTCACTCTCCATATTCACTTTTCGATCCGTCGAACGTAATAGAATGGGTCCATGTTGATTAAGATCAGAAATTTCATTATGTTTTGATGGTGACATGCAATTGTAGCCTTCGTACTACATTTTCTCTTATTGATGCATCAGTTTCTCATGATCTTTTTTGTTTTACTATATCAAAGCATTTAGAGAAGTGAGTAATCGTATAATATATATTTTATGGACATTTTTTTTTGATTGGGTAAACTAAAACTAAGCCGATAAAACCTGACCTCGGCCATTCTTGGCCTAGTTTTGCATTTTGTAGACATATCAATCTCAGGATGTGTACCAGTAGAACTCACCAATTGTTTGACGTAATGCCAAGTATGGAAATAGAAAGGTAAGTAAGAAAGAAGAACCCATACTGGTGATCTTCTTTCGGCTTTAAATCCGACGACCATTTTTGGAGTCGCATTTGGAGACCTTCAGGTTCAATAACTCTTTTTTATTTAACAAAGTTGATGATCGTCAAAATTTTAACTTCTTGAATAAATGAACATTTTCTCAATTTTTTTTTTTCTTCAAATTTTGGACTCAAAGTCCATATTATTGATAATCAAAATGGGCCATGCTCCTTATTACAATATATAAAATTGAGCAACCATTTCCTAAAAGAATCATTTTCACTTTTTCCTCTTTTGTTTTTCCTCTTCTCTAGTTGCTGCCTTGATTTTTCGGTTGGTTCAAGTGGAGAATAAAAGCCTTGCTTCACATCTCCGTAAATTCCGTAAGTGTTGAACTTGTTCCTCATTTTTGTGCTTTGATATTTCTCCTTTGATTCCTTTGTCCTGCAGTTGTAGCCGAACCGGTGGACGCTACCACTACAGATTTGGCCCTTTTACTCTAGTCTTTTGTTGGTCCTTGTATCTCTTTCTGTTGGTTAAGCATGATGTCCATTACTGTACAAGTTAATTTTTCTTGTTTTGATGCGAAGTGCGGGTACCTGATATTTATCAATGTTCAAAAGCTTTCTTCCCTTACTTGGCAATTGTTGAAAATTAAGGAATATTTGCTTATCTTCTGTATTGACTGCTGAATTAGCTATACAATCTGCTAGTTGGTTTGCTTCTCTGAAAACATGTCGAACATTCACTGTAATTTTTCCAAGCATGTTATGAATGTCTCCCATTATTTCTACTAGCTCCCATGGTATTCTCCAATTTCTGTTGATAATGTTTTTAAGCACTAGGGAATCAGTCTCCAGTTGAACCAGATTTAGTTTTTTCCTAATGCAATACTTAAGAGCTTCTAAAACTGCTTTTGCCTCTGCGTCCATGTTAGTAGCAATCCCCAAACTCTGAGCTTCTGCATATATAAGATTTCCACTACTGTCCCTTAAGCAAAATCCATACGCACTTTGACCTGGATTGCCTTTGCTTGCCCCATCAGTATTCCAAGTAATCCACCCCTCTTGTGGCAACAACCATTTAACAATCCTAAAGTATAACGTAGGTTTGTAACTCTCCAATGTGTCCACCATTTCTGACCAGTGACAATATAATCCTTTAATCCATGGGAAATTAACTCTTATTAATTGATGTATTGTCAATTGGCATTGATGATACATATACTTGAAAGATATATCCTTCCCATGTCTTTTAGAATTTCTTCTCTTCCACAATTCCCACATGATGATAGCTGGAACGACCTTTAGTATTTGGTCCAACTTAGTTGACATTTTGTGCTCCCACCATCTATAAACGAGTTGCTTTAGATTCAATCCATTTATCTTGATACCTACACATGAAGAAAACTGCTTCCACAACTTTTGGGCTATGGGAGCTGTTAGTAATAAGTGAGACATTGTCTCAATTTCTCCTTTTTCACAACAATAGTATTTAGACACCACTTACACCCTCATTATCTTCAAATTATCATCCGTGGCTATTCGTTTATCCCAAACTCTCCATAAAAAGAATCCGATCTTGTAAGGCAAACCCTTTACCCACATGTAACTACTCCAATCTTTTTCTGCTTTCTTTCATCTCAAGATGTGAAATGCTGATTTTACTGTAAAATCTCCCTTTGAACTTTGTACCCACCAGGCCTTATCTAGAATAACTTCAGTACCGCGAGGTCTAATGTTCATAATTATGTGTTGTACCATCTCATCTGATACCATTGCTTTCAACTTTTGTTCATTCCAGCCTCCATTTATTACAAAATCATTCACATCCACTTCTTCTTCTTGTGCATGTTCTCCTTCCGTGAAGTACAAAGCACCTTGTTTGGTCCAATTATCAAACCAAAAACTTGAGTTTCCAGCTTTAATTTGCCACCAAATATCATGTTCCACTTCCTCCCTGATGTTAACCATTTTCCTCCATATGTGTCAACCCCCTCTACTATGCACCATAACAGGATGCAACTTCTTGCAATACTTATTCCACATATAACTGGCCCACAATGAGTTGGTGGAAACTCTAAACGACCACCATAGCTTTGCAAATATTGTTTTATTGACATCATGAAGAGATCTAAAACCAATTCCCCCTTCCTCTTTTGGAAAACATAATTCATTCCAAGTCACCCAGTGTTTCCCTTTTACACCTCCTGTCTTCCCCCAAAAAGTTTTTGCAAATATTTGATGTATTTGCTCAATTACTTTCTTGGGAGGATTCATAGTAGACAAAATGTACACAGGCATCGATTGGAGTACATTATTCACGAGAGTTTGCTTTCCACCAAAAGTTAAGAATCTGTTATGCCATGAAAAAATCCTCTTGGCAATTTTCCTAATAAGCTCCTCAAAATGACTTGCGATATTCCTCCCATAAAACACCGGACAACCCAAGTAATTGAAAGGGAAATTGCCTTGCCTAATCCCTGTCAGTCTCCTCATTCTAATAGCAACAATCAAAGGAGTTTTATCATGTAAATAGAAAAAAACTCTTTGCTTTGTTAACCATTTGACCCGATACATCCTCATAATCTCTCAAAATCTTCATCATTTTTATCACTGACCCTCTATCTCCTGAACAAAATAAAATAGTGTCATCAGCATAGGACAAATGATTGATTTTCGTACTCCACTTAGGTAGGCCATATCCTTTAAACTCTGTATCTGTATGTAGTCTATGCAATCCCCTAGCAAGGACCTCTGCTGCTATGATAAACAAAGTTGGGGATAAAGGATCCCCTTGGTTAAGGCCTCTGGAAGACTGAAAAAAACCATATGCCCTCCCATTTATAAGGACTGAGTACCAATTATTTGACATTATCCTCCAAATCATATCAATCATTACTTCCGAAAAACCAAACTTCCTTAATACCTTCGTAAGAAAAACCCATGATACCCTGTCATACGCCTTGGCCATATCCAACTTTACCACCACGTTAACATTCTTGTTCCTTTTATTAATGTCCCTGATTATCTCTTGTGCTAACAAAACGTTCTCTGTAATACTTCTACCCTTGACAAAACCTGATTGAGTTGGTGAAATAATATTTGCCAATACCATGATCATTCTTTCATGAATCACCCGAGAAATGATTTTGTTCATGAAATTACTAAGACTAATGGGCGTAAATCAACAAAATTCTTCACTGTCTCCTTCTTAGGTAGCAACACTAGATTAGTATGAGTGATGAACTTGGTCAGATCTTGTCCGCAAAAAAATGCACACACCATTTTAGTAATATCAACCCCTATTATCTCCCAACATTCTTGATAAAATTGCCCTGTGAATCCATCAGGACCACATGCACTGCTCCCATTTAATTCAAACACCACCTTTCTGACCTCCTCCTTGGTAGGCAGTCTACACATTTTCTCATTCTCCACATCTGATACACATCTTGGAATATGGTCTAACATTGCATAATTTTCTACAAAATTATTCTCTTTAAATTGCTCTCGAAAAAACTCCACCGCTGCTTGACCAATGTGAGCATTGGTTTTTATAGTGACTCCCTGTTCTGTTGTAATCTCCGCAATGTGTAGCTTTCTTTTTCTCCCCTTTACATACGAGTAAAAAAACTTTGTATTCTTATCACCCTCTGAAAACCATTTCATCCCCGCCTTTTGCCTCCAAAACTCTTCTTCAAGTCTCAAGTAATTTTTTAATTCCGCCTCCACTTTATGCAGCTCCGCTTTATTGCTTTCTGAAGGCTGAATCTCCAGTTGAGCTTCCTTTAACTTAATGACATCTTCAATAGTGGCAATTTGTTGAAAAACATTGCCAAAAACTTCTTTACTCCAACCAGCCAGGGCCTTTTTAACTTTTTTCATTTTTGCTTGAAATTCTATAAACGGATTCCCCACAAAATCTACCTTCCAATTTTCTTCCACAATACTCTTCAAATTTTTGTGGTGTCTCCAAAAATTAAGAAAACGAAAAGGCTTAACTGTGATCTCCTCCTCCGAACTACATATCATATGCAAAGGTGCATGATCTGAGCCCTGTCTAATCAAATGATGTACCTCTGACGATGGAAACACTTCTACAAATTACTGGTTCACCAAGATCCTGTCAAGCCTTTTAAAAACACACATCTTAATTTGTAACATAATAAGAATGGAAAGTGACGTGTTATTACCATATACATTTAAGGTAAGAAATCTAGGTGAATTTCCTTTGGCTCTCTATATAAAGTGCATCATTTTATATAATTTCATCTCAATTCTCTTTGTTTTCTCCTTTCAATAAATATTCTGATGAACTCTCTATTTGGATACACTTTAAAACTCAATCAGAAAACCCTCCTTATCAACTTTCTATCTTCAAACCCATCTCATCGAGATTAAGGTCCCATGGATTATTTTACATTCATTTAATATAGATTGATTCAAATTTAGTATAGTTTCGATGGGTACATAGTAAATGTATTGATTCGACTCAATAAATAGATTTGATCGTTTGCTCTGGCTCAAAGCAAATAACTGATGGTCTTGAATCGAAGAAGAACTCTTTAACTATTTGGTGTTGACATCTTTTCCAATAGTTTTTAACCCGACGAGGTAAACTTTCTCTCATAGATTTCCTTCACCTGCATTGCTAGCAGTTAAATCATATTAATTTTGTGTACTTATAATGTATGAGCCTTTTTAAAAAAAAAAAGGGAAGCATCATTCTCATTCATTTGAAAATAATTTATAATCGAACATCAAGTTTAATTAATGTATCTGTATAAATTTAGACTATTTGTCTAATCAAATAGATATGAAATTAGATGTAATGGAGGAGAATACATTTTACGGAGGTGTAATCTTTTTAGGATTTTTAAAAATTATTCGATACAATTATAGATTAATATGGGAACATCTTTTATTTAAATTGGGTAGATCATAAATTTAAAATTGAAGAATTAATACTCAATACTTTCATGGATTCTTCAAATTTATTTGCAATAACTATTTTTTAACATTTAGGTAAGTGAAATTGTTTGTAACTAATTGTCAATTAGCTAATTACCTGGACTATTAAGACACACACACAACCTACACCCAAATTTCCCATATTTTGTGTATAAGGTGAAGTCTTGATCACACATATCATTTGCATAATTCTACAGCTAAAAAAATGTTAATTAGAGAGAACTGTAAATTCTAAAGAAAATGTAGAAATTCTACGATTAAGACTAGCATAAGTAAATTATAATTACTCCAAAATGATCATAAACACCATATCTCTAGTAGGATTGATTATTATCTTCTTGATCCAAATTAAATATCTTTAAAGTTCAAAATTTGATGCACTAACTACAAAAAGAATTCGCGTGTTTCTATCTCTTCACTCTTACTTATTTATATATGGGAACCTTATGACTCACTCTCGACGCGAGCCATAGGGACCTGATGAAGTTGGACTTCTGGTGATGGGCTTGTCATAGTGAGGCCTATTGGTTTGCATATGTGAGTTTTTCAAGATTTCTTTGCGATTGATCATAATTTATTTTCCCTGTCTTGTCTCTTGCCTAGGCTTTTGCCTTCTCACTATAGTTTTCAATAAAATTAGACGTGAATTATTAAACTTTACCAATTTAAGAAGTCTTATGATGTACTGATCCTGTTGTGAGAAGACAAAATTAATTCTAGGCAAAAGATAATGAGGGCTTTGAAAATGCATTTTTGACAGTCATATCAAAATATCGCGAAAGACTCACCTAGCCAGGTCAATGTGCCTCTCAATGGAAAGTCCATCACAAGAAGACTAATTTTATCATTGGGAGATCGCATAGAGAGCGAACCATAAAGATTTTGTAACTATGAATAAGAGAGATCCAGAGATAGAAAACACATGAAAGGATGTGGAGTTAGCACATTGATTTTGAAGTACCTTAAAATAAATTTGGACCAAGAAGGTAAAAATCAACCCTACTAATTGAGGATGTTGTTTATCATAATATGGAATAATAAGAATTCATTTTTGCTTGCTCTAAATACAAATTTTAAATACTTTTGTGTAGATGTGTCATAGAGGGTGTGGTCAGTTTCCTAGAAGCAAGTGAGAGGCAAAAAGTATGAAAAAATTTGATCAATATTGGACATTTGTCTTTTCAATTGGACATTTAAGAATTAGTTAGTATACATAAATTTTAACATTAAAACTCGTATACACATAATTATTTTCATTTATTTCTTTATAAAATATTTGTTTCCCTCCTCACTTTAAACTCTCTTTTTTTCGTTAATTAATTTCTTCTCTTTTCGTTTTTAGTATCTTTTAAATTACGTATACGTTTTAGGAAAATAAATAATAATATTTTTACAAAGTGGTCTTTAATTTAACATTTTTTTACTTATTTGAATATCCGTTTGACATTAACTTATTTTAAATACAAGATAATTTGAATTAAACATATAATCAAATAAAAAAAAAGACAAAGAAAATAAACATAAAAATAATAGGTGAAAAAAAGAAAAATAATAATAAATAAAATCAATAGAAAAAGAAGAAGAAAAAAACAATCAATGAACGTAAAAGATGGGGGAAAAATTACTTTGTGTTTTGAGAAAATTTCAAATACAAGTTAATGAAATTTTTTAAAAAGGTTAAATGCTAGGGAAAAAAAATATATGTATTAACTTTTTTAAAATACAAGGCAGTGAAAATGTTTTTTTAAAAGAAGAAATATATCAAAAAATATTTATACACATGGTGACATGTCTATATCACCACAACTAATTGAAAAGTATTGACTCCACGCTAGTGGCGAAGCCAGAAATTTCGTCAAGGGTATTCAACCTTTAAAGAGTCGATAAATTTTTTTTAGCGGAGTGAATACACAAAACTTTTCTTTTACCATGAGTAGGTGCAGTAAATGAGTGTGCCTACCGCTAGACTATCTGCCTTTGTTGTGTGAAGAGTGTTCAATTTACAATATATCCAGATATTAGACTATATTTTACCGACGAAGGGTGTTCATCTGACCACCCTTACTAGGCTGTAGCTCCGCCCCTGCTCCGCGCCAGCATAAAAGGAGAATGAAAATATAGAATAAATGAGTTCGAGGGGGGGGGGAGGGGGAGGGGATAATAAGACACTTATTAAGTTAAGGTATGTCACTGAAATTTCAGGTATAGTTTAGAGCGATATTTTGTGCCTTATCCCTAAAAAATATTTTCACAATAAATTATTTATGAATATTTAGTTATGTATATAATTTAATGACGAACATTAATTTGTAACATAATAAGAATGACAAGTGACATATTATTACAAGTTAAATAATATTGTTACCATGTATAGTTACTCATTTTAGGTAAGAAATCTAAGTGAATTCCCTTTGGCTCTATATAAAAGTGCATTATTTTACGTCATTTTATATAGTTTCATCCTAATTCTCTAGATTCAAATCGTGTGGACCTATTTGTTTTCTTAATCGTATTTTTTCCTTTATTACTCCATTTTTATTGTTATAGTAGTTTTTTAAAAAAAAAAAAGAATTGTGTTATTAGCGTTCAATCACCAATTTTAAGATTTTTTTTTTTGTAAAAAAATCAAAGTTTTCAATATAAATCTGTAATAGTTTCGAATAAGTAGGATGAATTATTTATTGTATAAGAAATATCGAAAAGATTATGCCCCCTTAATTAGAATGTATTCTCCTCCAGTACATCTAATTTAATATTTGATCAAATAAACAATCTAAATATGTACTGGTACACCGATTAAACTTGAGGTTCAGTTATAAAATTATTTTCAAAAAATGACGCTTGAAATTCTTTTCAAAATTAATAAGTGTTGATTAATTCTTATAAATAGTCAAATACTATGGAATATACCATTAATTCTAGGCAAAATATAAGGATATGGAAAAATACATTATTGACAATCACAAAAATATTGTGAAATACTCACCTAGCCAAGTTAGTGGGCCTCTCAATGACAAGGCCATCAAAAGAAGCTCGGTCAAGTCCCAATTAGATCTCGCGTCGAGAGCGAACTATAAAAGTTTGGAAAAATTATATATAATAGCAAACTATTAATTTAAAATAAATGTTATAATCATAGTTTGATTTAATTGTAACCCATAACAAATTGTTGCTATTTCGCCTTTCTCCTGGTGAATCTTGCTCGCCACTCTCGTTCTCTCCCTCGCCACTCTTGCTTTTATACAAAAACAAATGTATGAAATGTTTTTGTATAAAGCGAGAGAAAGTTGTATATACACATATATTTTCGTTCCCCTCTCTCTCCTCTCTCATATCTCGCTCGCCACTATACAGATCTCGCTCGCTCGATCACTCGTCTCTCTCACTTTATAAAAAAACGCAAATGTATAATATGTGTTTGTGTTTGTATGAAGTGAGAGAAAATTGTATATATACATATATTTTCGTTTCCTCTCTCCCCTCTCCCAGATCTCACTCGCTACTCTCCCATATCTCGCTCGCTCACTCGCCTCTCTCACTTTACACAAACACAAATGTATACAGTGTGATTATGTTTGTATAAAGCGAGAGAATATTGTATATACAAATACAATGCATTTTTCATCCTGTACACTTATGATTATACAAATACGATCTTCCGTTTTGTCTTTCTCTCTTTCTCGCTTTATACAAACACAAGTTATACAATTGATCTTTTGTATATGTATACCAAAACCATTTATACAACTGCTTTCTTTTGTATATGTATAGCGGAATTATACAACTGTTTTCTTTTGAATGTATAGCGAAATATACATATTTATATTTGCTATGGAGCGCAATTATGCAAACTATGACTATAACATACAAATACAATTTGTATGTTTGCTATGTGTGAATGTTACTCTAAAAGTTTTCTAACTATATATAAGAGAGATCCAACGATAGAAACACGTGAAAGAAGTGGAGTTAGTGCATTGCTTTTGAACTTTAAAAGAGGTTTGGACTAAGAAGGTAAAAATCAACCCTACTAATTGAGGATGTTGTTTATGATAATATGGAATAATAAGAACTCATTAATGGTAGCCCTAATCTTAGAATTTTTACATTTTTCGCAAATCACAATTCTCCCAAAAATTTATATATCAAAGTGATGAAAGTTCGAATTAAGCTTCAAAAAAGTACTCCACCACTCGTAACTTATTTTTGATGTATAAATATATATGATTAGATTTGTATGAGTTTTATTTATGATTCAATTCAGACGGATATATATGCCCGCTTCTATGGATGGGTAGTCGAGTGTCCCGCAACAATCTCTGACTCAAGGTGCTCAAGATGCTTCCTACTCATTAGCTAGCAAACCATCACTTGAACTTGAATACTTAAATTTTGGTAAACAAGGACACATCATACCTCAGATAGTAGAGTTTTTTCTTTCCTTCTTGGTCAAAACTCAAAATCTCTTTTAAAGTTCAAAATATGATGCACTAACTTCAATTTTTTTTGTTTGTTTCTATATCTTGTCTCTTACTTATCTATAGTTAGGGAATCCTTATGAATCATTCTCGAAAGAAACCTTGGAGGTCTGATCAAGTTGGCCTTCTCATGATGGGCTTGTCATTGTGGGGGCTTATTGACATGCTTAACTGAGAATTTCAAGAAAAAATTTGTGATTGATCATAATGTATTTCTCCAGCCTTGTATATTGTCTACGCTTCTGCCTTATCTTAATAGTTTTGAATACAACTAGACGTGAATTATCCAACCTTACCAATTCGAAAAGTCTCATGATGTACTAATTCTATTGTGAGAAGACAAATTCTAGGTAATATATAAGGACATGGAATAATACATTATTGACAATCACAAAAATATTGTGAAAAACTAACCTAGCCAGGTCAGTGAGCCTCTCAATGACAAGCCCATCACAAGATCGAAGACTAAATTGGTAGGTCCCAATAAGAGATCGTATCGAGACTGAACCATATTAAAGGTTTTCTAACTATTAATAAAAAGATCCAGAGATGAAAACACATGATAGAAATGTGAAGTTAGCGCATTGATTTTAAACTTTAAAAGAGGTTTGGACCAAGAAGCTAAAACACTACAAGAAAAGTGTGTATTTTATGGAGATTTTCCTAGGGATTCTATATGGAAATTCACAAGAAACATAGTTTCGTACGGATTTTCGTTCCAAAAAAGAATACGATAGTAAAACCTTTCTAGGTAATTATTTTCTATGAATTTCAAAATCTCCAAGTAATTTACCTAGGAATTTATATTTCACATGTAAATTGCTTGCAAATTTTCTTGCAAAAATTACTTTAAAATTTGAATTTTTTTTCTTGGTAAAAATTAACAAAATAGCAATTTTCTTACCATTTTCCCCTAAGCAAAGCCACATGAAGATATTCTAAATTTCTAATAATTTATTAATAAATTTCTTGTAAGCAAATATTAATTATCATCTCCTATTTAATTATTTAATTTATTAAACCCCATACACATATACACCACCTCTTCTTCTTGAATACTTGTGTTTATTTAATTATTTAATTTATTAAACCCCATACACATATACACCACCTCTTCTTCTTGAATACTTGTGTTTAATCCAATTTTTCACACACCTCTTCTTGATTACTTGTATTTAATACAATTTTCCATCCATATTAAATGCACTACTTAATCCCAACTCACTACCCAATGTCCAACCTACTAATTGCTACATTATCATAATAATCTAAGTCATAACATTTTATATGGAAAATTCTTAGTGTATTCTGTCAATGTGGTACAACCAGTACTAATGTTATTACACTATTTTTTAGTGTTTTTCTTCGGTTTGATTAATTTTAAAGCTAAATTTAATTAAATTAATTGAGTTTTATAATATAATTTTAATATTTATAAATTACACAAAAAAGAACTATAAAATCATCTCATATTAATATGGTAACGAAAAATATGTTGAATATTGACTAAAGTTCATGTGATTTAACTCATAAAAAATGAAACATGGAAATTATTTATATATTTAAAATAAATCACTACCACAAAATATATCATGAAAATTTTATGTTTACACTTTCTATGAGACAATATCCATAACTAAACATATTAAACGTAGACAAAATATAAATTATACATACAAAGTTCTTATAAATAAATAATTCAAAGTATATATATATATATATATATATATATATATATATATATATATATATATATATATATATATATATATATATATATATATATATATATATATATATATATATATTACTTTAACGTGGAAGGAAGTTATAATCAATAATTGATAGTATATTGTTAGGTATGTGCGGTATTTACAATTTAAATTTATTTTTTAATAATTATACTTAATTATATATTGAAAAATAAATATTATAGATAATTTTATCTTTTTTAATATCAGTAAAAATAATATATCAATTGAATATACAAATAAAATATTTCTTTTTCATTTTATATAATTCATTAACGAGGGGGCAATTAAACTTAACATTAATAAGGTATATCTTCGATTTTAACATTTTCCTATTAAAAATTACTTTTACTAATGTTATTATAATATTCTTTTATGTAATTTGTTAATTTTTCAAGTCACGAAATTCCTATGTAAATTCTCAAAAAATAATTTTCAGCTAAATTTGTGGCAAATATCCCTAAATATTTTCCTAGGTAATAAAATTCTTAGGAAAATCCCCAAATATAAATCTCCAAAAAATTCGCAACAAATTAATTCCCAAATAATTTTCAAGCAATAAAATCCACAACAAATTTCACAACAATTAATCCCAAATAATTTTCCAAGTAATAAAATTCTGAGATAATCCCCAAATATAAAAATCCCCAACAAATTTCGCAGCAACTAATCCCCAAAAACTTTCCCAAGTTATAAAACCCCTAGATAAATTTTCACCAAAATATCTCCAATAAAAGAAAGTTATGGGGTTATTGGTTTGATTTCAATTTTTACTATTGGGTTGATTATTGGGTAAATTGATAATGACGGTAATAATTTACTACTTTACCCTTCCTAAATATTAATGATAATATATAACTAGACTCTAACACCCCGACTTTTCGAAACGTCTAAAATTACTCGTATCTTCATAAAAGACAAGGAGGGTGGGTAATAAATTAAGAATGATGTGGTATGTACTATTTTAAGTGTTCAAGTGTTGTCTCTCAAGTTTTAAAGTTAGATAAGAGGCAAAATAAAAGTTGGCGAAAGTTATCGTAAGTTTCTTTTTAAAGATTTCTCTGAACTTTGGGTCGAATGTCTCGGAGGTTTTATCCCTATCTATAAAGAGTTATGGGTCCCACAATATATTGAATCGAAGTTCTACGAATCTAGTTTCCAACACATTAAACGGTTCATTCATACAACTTAAAAATAGAGAGATATTCTTGTTTTCACGAGACTGCGCAAGCAGGCACGTGAGGTGGGTCTCCTAGGTCGGTGGAAATTTTTACATATCTTCTTCAACCACTTTTTTACATATTTTTCAGTGAATAACCAGAAAATTTAAAAAACCCACTTCTAGGATCAACCAAATTATAGATTTTCTAGGACTTAAGTTGTTGATGGAAGTTGTTCTACGCGTCGAGCACGTCAACATGGTATAATATTTTTTTATCAATTTCGTAGCATATCATACTTTGGTGTTGGGACAACAAGGGTATGGATATATTTTAAGGTATTTAGGTGTATTAAGAACTTCAGATCGAGGTAAGACCCTTCTTTCATCGATTTATCTTTACTAAGCCGTAAATATCAATTTGCTACGAAAATACGTATCTTTTATCGGATTATCGTGGTATCCTCTATTCTTGTGTGTTGATTATGGTCCTTCATTGTTGTAGTATTGAGGGGGTTGTGATTAAAATTCGTTAGGCCACATGAATTCAGTGAACACGGTGTGTCAATGCTATTCCCTTCCTACATCATGCTTCCTTAAAGCTTAGATTCAATGTAATTGAGTTGTTATCGTTGTTATACTTATAGCCATTATTAATGATTGTCGGTTGCTCAAGTGAATATAATCCTCCCTTGTAGGAATTCTTATTCAGTTAGTAGCGTCCGTATGTTGGATACGACTTAGAGGCTTTTTGCATAGGTTGCTTGTAACTAAATTGCTCGCTTTTAGCTATTGGATTGCTATTGTTGCCCTTGGGGCTATTGTGGTTAGCTGCAGGAATATGATCTATGCCTAGAAGGGCTATGTTTTGCCTACAGGGCTATATTGATTCCAAGAAGGGCTATGAGTTGTCTACGGGGCTATGAATTGCCTACAGTGCTATATTGACGCCTAAGAAGGCTATGTGCTGCCTATAGGGCCATGTTGTTTCCCAAGAAGGCTATGAGTTGTTTGTAAGCTATGTTGATGCCTAAGAGAGATATGTGCTGCCTACGAGGGTATATAAATGCGTAAGAGAGCTATGTGACTTCTTACAGGGCTAGGGGACTACTCATAGGGTTATATTAAATAAATTGATTTTTTAACAAAAATTTTAATTTGAAGTTGGAAGAGAGTTTTGGAAAATATTTTCCTTAATTTTTGAAGGAAAGTCATTTTCCTTAAATTTGAGAAAAATGAGTTGATTTGAAAAATATTTTCCTAGACATTTAAAGCAACCAAACATGAGAAAATTGAAAAACCTTTTCTGAAAAATATTTCCCTTCATGCCAAACACACCCTTTATATCTTTCTTTTACTCTCTATGATTGACCAATTAAATGACTCTCTCTCTCTTTCTCTCTAGATCCATATCTATTGGACCTGTTTGTCTTCTTTATCGTAATCTTTTTCTATTTTCTTTATTTCTCCATTTTTATTGTTATAGTAGTTTTTAAAAAAAGAATTGTGTTATTAGCGTTTAATCGCCAATTTTTAGATTATTTTTTTAAAAAAATTAAAGTTTTCAATATAAATCTACAATCGTTTCGAATATTATTTTATAAGAAATTTGAGAAGATCATGCCCCCTTAAAATGTATTCTCCTCAATTACATCTAATTGCATATTTGATCAAATAAACAGTCTAAATATTTACAGATACACCAATTAGAATATGAGGTTCAATTATAAAATTATTTTCAAAAGAATGAGAATGATGCTTGAAATTCTTTTCAAAATTAATAAGTGTTGATTAATTCTTACAAATACTAACTAATATACCATTAATTCTAGGCAAAATATAAGGACATGAAAAAAAATACATTATTGACAATCACAAAAATGAAAAACTCACCTAGCTAGGTTAGTGGGCCTCTCAATGACAAGCCCAGACTAACATGGTCAGGTCCCAATTAGATCTCGCATCGAGAGCGAAATTTAAAAATTTTCTAACTATAAATAAGTGAGATCAACCGATAGAAACACGTGAAAGAATGTGGAGTTGGTGCATTGATTTTGAACTTCAAAAGAGGTTTGAACCAAGAAGGTAAAAATCAACCTTACTAATTGAGGATGTTGTTTATGATAATCTGGAATAATAATGATTCATTTATGCTAGCCCTAATCCTAGAATTTTTACATTTTTCGCAAATCACAATTCTCCCCAAAATTTATATATCAAAGTGATGAAAGGTAGAGTTAAGCTTCAAAAAAGAAATCCACCACCCGTATCTTATTTTTGGTGTATAATATATATATGATTAGATTTGTATGAGTTTTATTTATGATCCAATTCAGACGGATATATATGCCCGCTTCTATGGATGGGTATTCGAGTGTCCCACAACACTCTCTGACTCAAGGTGGTCAAGATGCTTCTTACTCATTAGCTAGTAGACCGTCACTTGAACGTGAATACTTAAGTTTTAGTGGACAAGGACACTTTAAAAGGGACTATCTTAAATGAATTACAATTACTCCAAATTATCTTAAACATCATACCTTAGTTAGTAGAGCTGATTCTTGCCTTCTTGATCAAAATTCAAAATCTCTTTTAAAGTTTAAAATTCGATGCACTAACTTCAATTTTTTTTGTTTGTTTCTATCTCTTGAATCTTACTTATTTATAGTTAGGGAGCCCTTATAACTCGCTCTCGAAGTGAGCCTCGGAGGCCTGATTAAGTTGGCCTTCGCGTGATGCGCTTGCCATCGTGAGGCTTATTGACATGCCTAACTAAGCTTTTCAAGATTTTTTTTTGTGATTGATCATAATGTATTTACCCAGCCTTGTCTATTGTCCAGGCTTCTGCCTTATCTTAATAGTTTTGAATACAACTAGACATGAATTATCGAACCTTACCGATTCGAAAAGTCTCATGATGTATAAATCCTATTGTGAGAAGATAAAATTCTAGGCAAAATATAAGGACATGGAATAATACATTATCGACAATCACAAAAATATTGTGAAAAACTCACCTAGCCAGGCCAGTGGGACTCTCAATGACAAGCCCATCACAAGACAAAAATGGTAGGTCCCAATACGAGATCGTATCGAGAGGGAACTATAAAGGTTTCCTAACTATAAATAAGAGAGATCCATATATCAAAGACATGAAAGAATGTGAAGTTAGCCCATTGATTTTGAACTTAAAAAGAAGTTTGGACCAAGAAGCTATAATCAACCCTACTAATTGAGAATGTTGTTATGATAATCTAGAATAATAAGAATTCATTTATGCAGCGCTAATACTAGATTTTAATTTTTTTTGCAAATCACAATTCTCAGTAAAATTTATATATCAAAGTTATTAACATTTAAATTAAGCTTCAAAAAGTACTTTACCCTCATAACTTATTTTTGGTGTATAAATATATATGATTAGATATGTATGAGTTTTATTTATGATATATATATATATATATATATATATATATATGAACTTCTATGGGTGGGTATTCGGGTGTTCCACAATAATCTCTCACTTAGGGTGGTTAAAGAGCTTCTTACTCGTTAGCCAGCAGATATTCACTTGACTGCGAATACTTTAATTTTGGTGAAAAAGGACAGTTCAAAAGGGAATCCCCTCATAGATAGATGGTTTGCCATGAACATCATGCAACTAATAAATGTCATGGTACCAACAAGTGGAGGTAATAATGACGAAGGAAGTCTATAGGGTGGGAAAGGAGGTAATCAGAGAGGCGGTGGAGGCCAAAGAAATGGTAATGTATGAAGAACAGCAGTGCAAATCCGGTAGGGGTGACTTATTGATGATAGAGATTAATTTACTCTTTTCTGGACAAGACAGAGGCTGAGGCACCAGACACAATGATAACATGTGGTCTTTTTATTTGTGAATGAATGACTTCTGTTTTATTTTATCCGAATTTCACTTATTCATAATTATCTATTCGATTTGTGTTGGGACTTAACTTGAATTGTGATATTCTTGATGCTCATATCCATTTTCCCACCACGCTTGGAGAGTCTATTGTTGTTATCCATGTATATCATTCATGCTCTGTTATGTATGTGAATTTTCACACTTGGGTAGATTTAGAAAATCCTGGATATGGTCGATTTTGATGTGATTTTGGGTATGACTAATTGGTTGTCCCTTCACATTGTTGTGCAGAATTGTAATGCTAAGATAATGACTAGTAGATATCCTGAGTGGGGGAAGTTAGAGTGGGAAGGAGTGTATAAGTCTAAGCCCTAAAAGATCATATTCTTTATTCGGGAAAAAAGGTTAGTGGGGAAGGGTTAGATAGCCTATTTGGCTCATATTTGGAATGTCAGTGCGGGGTCCCCTTCGATTGAGTTTATTTCTATAGTTTCTGAGTTCTGGGAGGTGTTTTTAACAAACTTGCTTCGGATAGGGACATCGATTTTTATATTTATTTGGAACTGGTACTAGCCCAATCTTTATTCCTCCCTATCACATGGCTCTGGTAGAGTTGATGAAACTTAAGAATCAACTTTAGGAACTCACTGCTAAGGGTTTTTCGTTCTACTGTTTCCCCGACAAGGTATAAAGAAAAAGAATGACAACATGAGAATATGTTAAATTACTAACAATTGAATAAGGTCACCATCCAGAATAATACCCATTACCTTTTATAGATGATTTGTTCAACCAGTTGTTGGGTATTTCTATTTTATCTATGATTGATATGAGATCAGGGTACCACCGCTTAAAGATTAGGACTTAGGACATACCTAAGACAACTCTTTGGACTTAATATGAGCATTATGAGTTCTTAATGATGTCTTTTAGGTTGACTAATGAACGGGGAACTTTCATGACTTTTATTAATATGATCTTTAAGTTTTTCCTGAACTTCTTTATAATTATATTCATTGATGATATCTTAAGAGGAACATGTAGACCACCTTTATATTATTCTGGGTATCTTGGGAAAACAAAAGTTGTATGAAGTTTTTTTGTAAGTGTAAATTTTGGTTGTCCTCGATTGCCTTACTCGGGCATGTAGTTTTAGAAAAAGAGGTTGATGGTAGATCCCTAGAAGATTGAGGTAGTCAAATGTTGGGTTCGACCTAATTCTATGACAGAGGTTAGGAGTTTTCTGGGTCTTTCTAGATACTATCATAGATTTGTTAAGAATTTGCTTCTATTGCTACGCATCTGACAAGGTTGATCTAGAAGATGGTAACCTTTGTCTTTTCTGACTAATGTGAGGAAAACTTCCAAAGGCTAAAGACTCTCTTGATCACTGCTCCTATTTTGACATTGTCAATGAAGGGTAAATATTTCATTGCTTATTGTGATGCTTTAGGTTTGGGTTTGAGTGTTGTGTTGATGCAAGATAGGAATATGATAACCTATTTAAGCAGTTGAAGGTTCATGAGAGGAACTATCCAACCATGATTAAGAGTTGACACCAGTAGCATTTCCTCTTTAGATATGGATGAATTATCTTTATGGGATCAAATGTGAGGTGTTCACTGATCATCACAACTTGAAATATATGTTCACTCAAAAAAATCTGAATCCGAGACAAAAAAAATAGATGAAGTTGATAATAGACTGTGACCATTTAATACCATTCGGGTAAGGACAATGTGATGGTAGATGCATTGATCTAGAAGATAGCTAGCATCAGAAGTTTGGCTTCCGTGGAGGTGTCTATGCGACCTTTAGACAGAGAGATTCAAGCTCTAAAGTCTAAGTTCATGTAGTTGGGTATCTGAAAGAAAGATGAGTATTAGCCAGTATTGAGGTCAGGTCCAATTTTATAGAAGATATCAAGACTAAGTAGTTAATGATCAAGACTTTAACAAGCTCAGAATAAGGTGGTATCTGGGGAGGCCCAAGATGCCACTCTCAATGCATGTGGAATGCTCAATTTTACTATTTTAGAGAAAGGATTTGTGTTTCTCAGTTTGATGAGTTGATACTGAATGTGTTGATAAATTCTCATGGTTCATGATATTCAATTCATTAGGTGTGAGAAAAATGTACCGAGGTTTGGGACGGCTATATTGTGGACGAGAATGAAAAAAAACAATGTAGAGTATGTATCCAAATGTCAAAATTGCTAGCAAGTAAAGTACAAACGTCAAAATCCTGAAGGGTTACTTTAGAATCCATTTTCCTTAGTGGAAGTGGAAAGAATAGCCATGAATTTTGGGGTGGAACTCCTTAAGACTTCAGGAAAATATGAATCAATTTGGCTTATATTAATAAATGACTAAGCAAGTCAATTTATCCTAGAATGGATTATAACTCTCAATAGTTGTAATATTTTTTGTCAAGGAAATACTAAGGTTGCATGGGGTGCCCCTTTATATCATTTAGAACATTTGTACTCAAATTACTTCCAAATTATAAAGTAAGTTACATAAAGCATAAAGTACTCAACTCACTTTTAGACAAACATTTAATGTGCTGACCCACCACCCTGGTAGGAATTGCCAGATTTATCGTTAATGAATCCTTGTAATACAAGTTCTTTCCTCTAACGATGACTACGAACTACGTGAAGTGAACTTCAAGGCTTTCAAACCAAGAGCGAGTGATGGTAAGCTACAGAAGACGATTTAGGTGTTGGAAGATATGATGAGAGCATGCGAACTGAGTTTAGAGGCCATTGGATCAGTTCTTACCTTTATGTAAGTCTCTTATAATAACATTATCACTTTAGTATTGATACGACTCCATTCGAGGCACTCTACGAGAGGGATGCATATCGCTCACATGGTGGTTTGAGGCTGATGATGTAAAATCTTGGTATCGATCTGGTAAGTGAAGCTCAAGAAAGAGTGATAAAGCGCTATTGGTAACCCAGAGTAGGTAGAAAGAGTACACAGATTACAAGGTGAAGGACATGACCTTTTAGGTTGGTAAACAAGTGTCGTAAAGGTCACTCATGAAGTGATGAGGTTTGGTAACAAGGGTAAGCTAAGCCCTCCATAATTGGTCCACTCGAGATTCTTAATAGTATGGGGCTAGTGGAAAACATGTTAGCACTGCCGCCTAAATTTTCTAGAGTACCCCATCTAATTTTCATGTGTCTATAATGAGAAGTACCAATAAGATGGGATTATCATCAGTGGATCTGAGTATTAGAAGAGGTTTTACAATATGAAGAGGAACTAGTTGTGATTCTTGATTGAGATGTCTGAAAGTTGAGAGCGAAAGAGATCAAATAGGTAAGGTTCAGTGGAGACATCTTCCAAATGATGAGGCTACTTGGGATACCGGGAGGGACATGAGGGATAAGTACCCTCACTTGTTCGAGGATTCATCAGATACCACACTTTTTTCCAAGCTAACCTTGTTTTCTTATTTGATCACTAGGGAAGAGCAATGGGTAAATTATTACATATTGTAACGACCCGTCCCAATATTTATGTGTAGATCAATGTTAAAGAAATTGGGTCGAAAATTATTTTAGGTAGAAACTTAAACATTTAAGCTAGGACAGTCTTAGACGGTATCTGCGAGATGAGGTCTAGGACAATTCAAAAATGGGTTAGGTGATATGTCTAGAATTGATTTATGTTTTCTAGTGGCTAAGATACTAAGGAACCATATGACCTTTTTAAATTAATTTGGATGAGTAAAACTCTTTATATCAGACTTGGCATGAAAAGGATAACTTGGGATGTCAAGGATCGAAAATATGTTGCGACATGATGGCTTTGGTGTTTTTCTGAGTCCAAGTATTTTGTAAAGCTTCTATATCAAGTGGCACACTGTTATAACGGACACTTAGTAGGTGCAAGGCGGAGAAAAGACATTATGCACTGCCACTATAGTGGGTTGGATCACTATAGCAGGATACGTTAG
>CM040621.1:77741189-77923285 GCA_022817965.1 Solanum lycopersicoides | reverse complement strand
CCAAAATTCTCAAGCTATTGGCTTTATCCTGAAGAAGTTTGGGCAATCTGGAGGCAACAGCTACACACTCATCCTCAGCTGCAGATAAAACAGGACCAGGTCCCCTGTTTTCTTTGGATACTCAAGATTCTCTTAGCTGCCTTTAGAGGAGATTCCCTGGGACATGTTCGAAACTGTGCATACATTCCACGCTGAATACCATGTCCGACCTGATTGCATATGAAGGTTCTTTAACAGCTCCTTTGTATGCTTCCCTTGACAGATTAAGATGCCACTGGAGGTTTGCTTAATCTTGCTTCTTTCAAGCTGATGTAGTGCTTCTTGCATTGAGTTAACCCAGTCTGCATCATACAATGCCTCTTTACATTCTTAGGCTCAATTGATGAGATAAAAGCTGAAAATGCAACTAGATTTTTTGTTTTTGATTCTAGTATGGATTCCAGAATTCAGAGGTAAAATGAGATTATCAAGCGGATGAGATGAACTGTGTTTCCATGCTGGCCTTGATGTCAACGGATGCAACTGATCATTGTTCTACTCTTCAAATGAACACCTGTTTCAGTATTACTTCTTTCACTTTGCTTTGAACTTTTAGAGGTCCACACAGATCCCTGTGCAGCAGCTCTAATACTTTGACGAGGTCACTTTCTTCTTTGACTTGAAGGAAATTCTGATCTGTTTTCCTTTTACACACACTTCACACATTTTATTTTCACAAAATCTCAGTTTTGGCAGACTAGTACCAGGTCCTTAGGAACCAGCTTAGTCAATAAAGATGAGCTCACATGACCTAGTCTCCGATGCTACAGATCAGCATTTTCATTCTGAGCACTTAGACATGTTAGATCATCTCCATGAGATATTTCTAAGTTTGCCAAATACATGCTTTTACATCTTTCAGTAGTGAGAAACACCTTCTTTGTAGTTAAAATAACCACAATACACTTCTCAGATGTAAACTTGGCACAGATTTGAGACATACTCAGAAAATTGTACTTCAAAGCACTAACATGATACACATTATCAATGGATTCTTGAAGCGTTTTTCAACTTTACCAACACTTTTTTTAAAAAAAACTTTTTTTTTTTTATTTAAAAAAGAGACACCTCCACCTTGAAGTGCCTTGAGCAAGAGGAAGTTTTTTGTATCTCAGTCATATGTTTGGAGCATCCACTATCCATGTACCAACATTTGACTGCTACTCCTCTCACTCACCTGCAGCAAGAATCACTTAGTAGACTTGGGAACCCATTTCAATTTGAGTTCCCAGAAGGCAGATAAAGGAGTAATCAAGGTGTTTCTCGCCCAGTGAGGTAAATTTAAACTCTTTTTGATCAAGGGTTTTTGAATAGGACCAGGTCCCCCTTTTGAACTCCTTTTCTTTTCTGTGAAGTTTGAGAATCTTTCATGCGACTCTCTCCAGGCTGTACATTCACTTTTTAAGTGCCCATTTCTACCACAGTGAACACAAAGCAAGTTATCTGAAACAAAGACATATTTGCTGTGAGGATTGAAAGGAGGAGTAATATTTAAACTTCCCAGACCCCTTTTGTTGTAGTTGCTTTGGTTTGTCACATTTGAAAGCAACTTAGAAGATTTTGTCCATTTAAGGGAATTTGCAAGGTCATCCTTAAGTTTGACAATATCTTTCTCTAAGCTTTTGTTCTTTTCCAAAGTGAAAACAAGGTTAATCTCTGAGTTTTTCAGTTTTTCTTCCAGCTCAACATGTAGACTGGCAGACTTTTCTTTCAGTTTTTCAGATTTCTCATTCATCAGATACAATTGATTTTTGAGTTCTAGTTTTTCAGATTCTAGAACAATCATTTTGCATTCAATTTGACCCATTTTCTCACCAATTTTATCTTTGTTTTCACTTAGACTTTCAAATTCAGCATTCATTGAGTCTCTTTCAGAAGTTAATTAAATCACAGAATCAATCATCACATTTGCTAATTTTCTCAGTCTTTTAAAAGAAAAAGTATTCAGATTTTGCTTAATATCAAGAAGTGTTGCCTGATCCTCAGCATCTTCATCATCTGACTGAGCCATTACAGCAAACATTTCATCGAAAATATTATTCTCATCATGAATTGCCACCATTGATGCATTATTTGGTTCATCAAGATCTTCTGACTTACTGGAAGAATCTCCCCATGCAGCAAGAGTTTTCTTGACCACATGATCAACTGCAACTTTTCGATCACTTTTATACGGTACCAGGTCCCTGCGTTTTTCTTTCTCACCTTTTGGTCTTTGATAGTCCTTGTTTTCAGTTTTGAGTAACGGACAATCTCTTATAAAATGTCCAGCCTTTCCACACTTGTGACAGGTATCACTGGTTGTTGCAGCTCTAAGAGAATTTCCTCCCTTTCTGAAATCTTTGTTTTTTCTTACAATCTTTTGAAATCTCCTGGTAAGGTATGCCATATCATCATCTTCACTGGAATCTTCTTTAGGCTTGAGTTTCAGCATTAGAGACTTATCCTTCTTGGTTTTCCACCAGCTATAGAACTGGCCATTGAATCGAGGTGGTCGAGTTGAAGATTGACCTTCTTCTAGATTAAGTGGAGCAGCCATTCTAATGCAGGAACCACTCTCTTGGTGTTAACCAGCTAGAGAGAACCCGCTCTGATACCACTTGTTAGAATCTGTGCGTCCACTATCAGTCAATGGACCAGGTCCCTTGACTCACTCAAAATATGAACAACTGTAAATAAAGGCAGAATATCAACACCAGCAGTTTACGTGGAAACCTCCTTGCTCAAGGGAGTAAAAACACGACCTGTCTCACAGGATTTCCAAAACCGTTTCACTAGTCTTCACAAGCAAAAGTAAACCGGTTACAAAAATGTGAGAAAAAGTTTTTAATCTCACAGACAAGCAATAGCTCTATTGCTTGATGAGCCTAAGTAGATGTTACTCTACCCACTAAGCTATCACTCTAGACAACTTAGGATTTTCTAAGCAATCTCACAGACCGCCCACTAAATCACTAACCTGCTAATGATTTAGAATTTCAGATCAAACAACTATCTGATTCCTTTATAAATGGAGGAACAGATTTACAATTTACGTGCAGAAGAAATATAAGACAACTAAGCTTCCAGCTCTTTCAGATTTGAGTTGATCTTGAGGATGTTTCTTCACTCTTTTTGTAAGCCTTTGCAAGAGTTCTTGAGAGCTTTTCAAGTTGCAAAAACTAAGAACCAAAAGTTTAAGGAAAGATGACATTGTATAGACAAGTCACTTTCCTTAAACCCATGCCATTGGTTGGAAAGTTCTGACATTTCTGCCGCGTCTGCCAATTCTGCCACTGTTGGAGACTGTGCACCAACTTTTTGTACTTTCTCCAGCTGGCAGCCAAAAAGCATATTGAGCCAAGAACCAGGTCCTTCATAAGGTCCCTGAGTTTGTCAAATCATCAAAACTACAAATAACAATTAGATTTAATTAATATAGTGGCCAATAGAGGTATTGCTTTGGCTCTTTCTGTAATAGAGTTATTACCTGGAGGTGGGATTAAGAGTTTAATCTATGTAATCACTTGTTGCTTGAAGATAGTGAAAGCAGTTGAAACCCTGAGTGACTGGTCGTGGTTGTTCTCCTCCCTTGAGCAAAGATGTTTCCACGTAAAAACTCCTTGTTGTTTTAGTTTTCATTTGTCTCCTCAAGTACATTTAAGTATATTACTGACCAGATCTCTCAGTACGTGGTGGATCGACTCGTGTAACTCATCACTGTGTCCAACAAGTACTCCCCTTCAGATGTTTTATAAAGCATCACTTGGTATAAATAAGTTAAAGTTAATTAACAAAAAATAAATATAATGAAAGATTGTGGTAGAGTGGTAAGTACTCCTTTATCCAAAAGTCTCGAGTTTGAGCCCTAAGAATGCAGTCGCCTTGACACTCTAAAGTAGACTTCCCGCCCAAATCCAGATTATTCGAGCCCAAAATCAAGTATAGGACACTAGACAAAAACATGGCTGGTAACAAGTAATGTTGTCTAGAGTAGAGTCCAGGGAAATGGACTGGAAACAAGCAACACTGGTATTTCGTGACACAATATTTGTGAAGGATTCTAACAAAGTGAGACGAATTAGTGCCCTAGAATAAGGTTTGTGCAAATTAAGTGCGGACAAGTTCAATAATAATAATAATAATAATAATAATAATAATAATAATAATCATATATTATTATAAGAGGGAACAAAAAAAGTTAAAAGTTGAATTACAATTTTACCCTTACTATAAATTAAAATGTTATAAAAGCATTTAATTATTTGGTTTAAATGTTAAATTGTATCATTTTAATAAAAATGTAGATGACTTTTGCATTTCCTTAAATTAATTCTTAATTAAACTATAAGCAAATAATTAAATGTTTGGAATGTGAAAATATATATTTTAATTGTACATGTATATCCTAGAATAATTACTGGCATATGAAAAAAGTGACCCCCCATTTATTCGATTAATGCCACTGATTTTATTTATTTGATTTATTATTACTAAGATATTAAAAGTGTGTTATTATATATGAATGAATTAGTAATAAATTATGACGACTTGTAATTGCCTCATTTATTACTAATTACAATGATTTGTGTTTTTCATCTTTTTAATTATTCATTCAAACTAGACTAGATTCCAAGTGCAATAATTATTAGTGGTAATGCTAATTCTTGATTTGTATTTTTCATCTTTCCATCTATCTATATATTAAAGACTATTATTTAGAACTGAAAAATATAGAATTTAAACAGACATTTTTACTACTATTTAAGAACTAGGTGATAACCATTGAAAAATGAAAGAAATTGTCATTCAACTGATAATAAAAAAACTATTCCATCCATGATAGGCAAAAAAGACATGAAAAAATAGAATACATGAAGTGGGGAGAAGAACTTGAAGACTTCTTTTTAGACATGTCTAAGTCCTCATATCTCTTTCGATATATATTCTCCATCACGGAGATTATTGTTGTTTCTAATTTCTTTTGCATTTCTAATAAATTCATTGTGGTGTTGTAATCTTTTAGCTATTATTATGAGCTTTTGAAATAGATGTATGTATGAAGTTCAGTGTTTAAATTATATATCTGTCAGTTTATATTTTAAATATAATTGCTTTTAATCTTGTATAATTTTGATAGTACTGTCTTTTAATTTTAGAATCTTACTTAAATAATATAAATATTTCAATCTATCGTTTCTCATTAAAATAAAATAGGCAATCTCATCAATAAGCGTGCATGTATTTTTAATATCCATTTATGACTATAAAAGGTTATCACTGATATTTAGATCATAAAAAAGACTTATACAAAGTTAAAGGAGACTATATTTTATTAATTAATTTCACATACTTTTTGCTTGATGCCAAATGCGCAATTCCTTTTTATTTATTTTTGTTGATAAATATAATTGGTAAAATTAATATTGTTAATTTAAACATTTTCTATTTGATAGCACAATTTTAAATTATATAACAATAGTAAAAAATAAACGTGCAACGCACGTCAGAAACTAGTAAGGAATAAATGCGGAACATACATTTTCAGAGCTAGTATACTTACTATACTAAAAGAGATGACAGAGTATATGTATGTTTGAAAGAAACAGAATTATATGTTTGTTATTTTAGTATCAAATGGTTATTCAAGTTAAGTTTGTTTGTGTGGAATTTTTTTAAAATAGAAACTTACTAATATGTGCAGTTCTATTGACCCAAGTCAAGTCAAGTCAGTCTCTCTGGTGGAATGAGAACAATTCCCCAGTATGTAAACAAGAAAAAATTGGACTTAAAGTTCAATTTGCTAAAGACTAGAGGTCAACATTCTCCTAATGCTTTCATTAGAATATTAATATGAATGTTGAATTAGTAACTTAGTGGAAAGACCACTAATTACTTGGAAAATTATTAAAAGCAATGTTAATGTGGCCAAGATTAAGGACTTGATTGCTGTCAATGCTTGGCAGTTTAATCAACTATATAAATATATGGAATATGATTATTGTTTTCGTAAACACAAAAAAATGGGATATCTATTGATCTTCTTTTCACTTGTCTGTTTTGTGTTGTTATGTCAAAGTTTTTCTTCTTCTTTTGTGCATCATCTATGCTCTCCTAGTGAAGCTTCTGCTTTGCTTCAATTCAATCAATTCTTTGAAATCTCTCCCCCCCGGTCGATGTTATGAAGCTTCTTTCCCTAAAACAATCTCTTGGAATGAGATTACAGATTGTTGCACTTGGGATGGAGTCAGTGGTGGATCCAGGATTTTCGTTCAGGAGGTTCGAAAAATCGAACCTGAGGCATGCAGCTTAATATTCAGGAGTCTTACCATTGAGCCATCTATTTTTAATTGTTATTGAGGGGGTTCAAAATATATACATCTACAAAAAAAAAAAAATTTTACCTTATATATATCGTGTATTTTTTTGCCAAGGGTGTTCGGGTGAACACCCTGGACCCAATGTGGGTCTGCCCCTGGATGGAGTCACTTGTGACATGTTAACGGGTTATGTTATCGGTCTAGACCTTAGTTGTAGTTTCTTCATCCCAACAGCAGCCTCTTCCAACTCTATCATCTTCAATCACTAAACCTTGCTCGCAATGACTTCACTTGGTCTTCATTTCCAAATGATATTGGCCGCTTGAGGAACTTGAAATATTTGAATCTCAGGGAATGTGATTTCTCTGGTACCATTCCTGATTCCATTGGTAACCTCACACGAATGAGGCAGTTGGATTTTGGTGATAATCATTTCACCGGACACATTCCTTCAACAATCTCTAAATTGAAGCAACTCATACTTTTAGATCTTTGGTCTAACTCCCTTGGAGGTGAAATTCCGGATATATTCTCAAACTTCCAAGTGCTAGCTGATTTGGTTCTTTCTACTAATAGATTTACCGGTTCATTTCATCCATCCATTTTAAGCTTGACACGTCTTCAAAGATTAGACTTGTCGAGTAATTCTCTATCCGGTCCACTACCTAGCAGTACGAGCATGCTCCAGAAGCTATCTGATCTGAATTTGTCTAACAACTCGTTGAATGGCACAATACCGTCTTGGGTGTTTAGCATCCCTTTGGTATATCCGTTGAAGCTCCATCATAATCAATTCAGTGGAGTAGCGGATGAGCTCAAAATGAACCCAACATTAAAGGATTTGGATTTAAGTCAAAATCAGCTCAGTGGTCCTGTTCCTCCATCACTTGTGAATCTCATAAACCTAGTCGCACTTGACCTTTCATCAAATAACATCACCGATGATTTAGGGATAGAATTCTTTTCGACCATGCAAAGACTTGACTATATTGATCTTTCCTACAATCATATTTCATGGAGGAAAAGTATTAACGGTAGCAAACTCACTCTTCCTTACCTAGAAGTTTTGTTGTTTTCATCTTGTGAACTAAACGATTTTCCACACTTCTTGAGAGGTATAAAGACCATACGCGTCTTAGATCTTTCTAATAATAAGATTCATGGATCAATCCCTAACTGGTTTAGTAACATGAAATGGGACTCATTGTCTCACCTAAACATTTCACATAATTCACTTACAGGACACCTAGAACAACTACATTTCTATAATCTAAACTCTCTTGATCTTAAGTTTAACTTTCTTCAAGGTCCACTGCCTTCATCCATTTGTAAAATGAGCAGCCTTAGCTTTCTGGATTTATCACACAACTACTTTAGTGACTCGGTTCCACATTGCTTGGGAAACATGGATAGTCTATTTGTGCTGGACTTGAGAAGCAATAGTTTCAGTGGGAGTCTTCCACCGTTATGTAGTCGGACCACTTCACATTTGAGGACCATTGTCTTGAATGGTAATCAATTTGAAGGACCTGTCCCGATGTCGTTGCTCAACTGTAATTCCTTAGAAATCCTTGATGTAGGAAATAACTGTATAAATGGTATATTTCCAACTTGGTTAGGAACTCTTCAACAGCTGCAGGTCCTTATATTAAAGTCAAACAAGTTTCATGGACCTATAAGTGCCTGTCAGACTGAATTTTGCTTTCCCATGTTGCGGATCCTTGATGTTTCTCGTAACGAATTCAATGGTTCATTGCTTCCACAAGTTTTTAAAAACTTCAGAGCAATGATCAAATTAGATGACACGAACAAAGGTACGATCAAATATATGGAACCAGATCTTGACGTAAACACAAGGTATATAGATTCAGTGAAGTTGGTGATCAAAGGCCAGGATATTGATCTAGAAAGAATCACCACAATCATGACAGTCATAGATCTCTCAAGCAACCATTTTGATGGCGTGATTCCCAAAGCGTTAAAAGATCTTAGCTCACTATGGCTACTCAATTTATCCCATAATGATCTCAGAGGAGATATTCCAACGGAACTTGGACAAATGAATACGCTTGAAGCTTTAGATCTCTCATGGAATTGGCTCACTGGAAAGATTCCAAGGGAACTGACTAGACTAAAATTCCTGGCAGTCTTCAACCTCTCTCAGAATGTTCTCGTCGGACCGATTCCTCAAGGTTCACAGTTCAACACATTTTCAAATGACTCGTATGGTGGCAACCTTGATTTATGTGGTCCTCCTTTATCAAAGAAATGTGGGACGAGTAATCCATCACCATTGGAGTCCGAAGAAGAAGATGATGAGTCATATTTCGCTAGTGGATTTACGTGGGAATCAGTGGTCATAGGCTACAGTTGTGGATTAGTTGTTGGAACTGTCATGTTTAAAGCTGGTAAGCCAAAATGGTTTCTTGAAGGCATCATTCCGCACAAAAACAGAAGGCGAAAGAAGAGAGGTTTGAGATGAAAGACTTATTGGAAGACCCAAGTTGTCTAGTAATAGGTAATATTGGAATACTCCCATGAATATTTTGCTTTGATTGTCTTGTTTTTTGTTCTTTTACTCTGTCTTCGTTATTTGCATCTGTTTGATACCAGCTTAATTTTCCTTGGAATTATTTTTAGCATTTGCTTTGACTACTGAATCGAAATCATAAAAGTGGAGTTCCTCATATGTATCAGATGTAATCTTAATCTTTATAAGCACTTAAGCTTTGAATGAGCACATGAATATCAAAGCACAACACAGAAAATAAACATCAATGTCAATTAAAAGCAAAACATACAGAATGAACCGCTAATCCTCATGATGGAAGAGTCTAAATGAAGTAAAGCTCTCCACATTTCATCAATGTGCTGCCTGTTTAAGGGAACAGGGTGAAGTTTGTAATAGCGTCTGGTAGTAGGCCTTCTAAGTTGATATGCCCTTTGTTTCTTTGATCCATAAATTATTCAAGAAGATTGTCAGTTTAAACACATTATTATTTCGAGTTTAAGTTTACCATACCAACCAATGATGCCAAACTTATAAACATTCAACACAATAAACTACAGAGAGTAGACCACAATTTTGCTGTTCCTAATGTTAACAAAATCAAATTTTACGACAGCAAAAGAAGAGTTTGCTGCCTGATTCAGAGTAGAGGGCTAAGCTTGTAATGACCATCTCATTCTCATAACAATTAAAACAGAGTTCCGAAGGTGGAATCTGGTTCAGGAGCTCAATTTAGCGCAGTGCGAGAAATAAAGAAAAAAAAGTGCAATTCTATACTCTTACGAATAAGGGCATTCAAGTTGCAATGGAATAAACTGCATCACCAATCTAATAAAAAATAATACTTCACCATCTTCCACTCCCAATCGGACATCTTCCACTTCCAATCGCGCTCTTCTTTATTGAGTTCTACACGATGCCAATTCTGACTTGTACTATCATCAAATATGTATGCTTGTGCTCCTTTTATTTCATGATGCCAAGGCTCGCTAGAGTGACTCATATTCTTCATATATATCAAACGATTAACGAAGCATTCAAATGTTGCACTTGTTGATTGTATATCGAGTCTCCTAGGATGACAACTCCATAGCAAAGCATCCAGAAACGTTGGGTACTCCCCATCCATCAATGTACAATTGACATTTAAAACGTCGACTTTGGGGGTAGCAACTCCTTGCAAATCTGTCAAGTTGATGTCATTGCATTGAAAACAAATAAGGGAAACTTCAGGGCAAGAGGTTGAATTTGATAGAAACTTCCTCAAGTTACAGAACCATGCAGCATTTAAACTGCCTGAGCATTCAAGAACGAGTTCCAAGTGCTTCAATTGTCTTGAAATTTTAAGTATAGGAATTTTATTATATCCCATATACACAAGTGACTCCAAAGTCGAAGAATCAATCTCCATTATGCCCTCACAAAATCGAATCTTCAAGTCCTTCAGGGATTGAGTAAAAAGGTTCTGCAGAAATCCATCAGATATTCTCCCATATGATATATCTAAAGATTTTAGATTATGACACTCAACAATAACCAATTTCCCCCCTAAATGATCGTCATAACTCAAGTGTTCAAGAGTTGGTGCTTGGATTTTAACAAGTTGGTATTTTTCTCTCCAGTTCTTAATGGAAACTGACTTAATCTTACGAAGATTCAACAACTCAATCTTTTTCGACCCCCAACATTGATTCAAGATGAAACTGACAATCAAGGGACAACAAGTAAGTAGAGTTTGTAGCATGTTCTCATCTAAATTGACATGGCTTAGAGAAATCTTTCTCAAATAATTGCTATTCGTCACACCACTAGAAAACGAAAGAGTGCAACTCTCTACAACCAATTCTGTTAAACATTTTCCTGCCAATATTGTGAAAATAGGCAATGAAAAGTCACGAACTTTAAAGAAGAGATACTTTGCACCATTCGTAACTGCAATGTCAAGCCACTTTACAATAATATGATCAGAAAAATTATAGTATGATAATTCAAACTTATTAATCGGAATTTTTTCATCCCTATACCTGTTCATAATCGTCTCCAATAGTTTCAAATTTCTTCCACTATAAGGATATTTGAATTCAATATTGGGATGCCTAAAACAGGATCGTAGCCATGTTTTCGAGAGAATACTCATCTTAGCTGCATTTTTAAAACTAAGGTAACAAACAATTTTTTCAATGAGACATTCAGGCAATAGGTCAATAGTGGCTATCTCCATCATGAAAATTTCAATGATCAAAACAAACCCTAATCAGTTTATGGGTTGCTGTGTAGTGTTTGTAACAAGCCGCATTTATATAGTTACCTTACCGTCTTTACAGATTTAACCATTTATTTTTATAAAAATATTTTTCTCTAACGACTAAATATATATTTTTTGGCAAAATTTCATAAAATTACAATTACTTAAACTTGTATTACAAAGATTTAAAGAAAAATTACTTGGATTGATACCTT
Source organism: Solanum lycopersicoides (assembly GCA_022817965.1). NCBI lineage: Eukaryota > Viridiplantae > Streptophyta > Magnoliopsida > Solanales > Solanaceae > Solanum > Solanum lycopersicoides. Next base: position 77,911,978 of record CM040621.1, on the reverse strand, counting down.
TTAATAAATAATTACTGATTTTAGCGATACTTTTTATTTATTATCATTTATAGGAATGCATGTTAAATATGCAATATGTATTATAAGTGAATTATGTATGCAATAAATATGTATTTTAACTGTTTTTAAAAATATATTATGCTTGTTTGATAAGAAATTGAAACATTGTATTATAAGTATATTAAAATGTGTGATAAATGTATTAATCATCAATAAAACTTGTATTACATGTGAATAATAAATTGTTATATGCATTATAAAATGATATATAAATGTATTAAAAGTGATCAAGTAAAAAAAAATGTTATTGCTATAAATGATAAATATTTTCTTAATATAGTATATTTATGTAAGTTCCCAAGATTTAACCCAAAATTTAATTCGTCATACTACAATATACATGTTGTATATAATAACATACAAAACTTTCATATTTTATTTCTACAAAAATGTTGAAAAGTTGTGTCTCATATATATATATATATATATATATATATATATATATATATATATATGAGAAACTTTCACATATAGACACTTAAAAATAATTAATTACTCTCCATAGCTATAGTTTGATAATTACTATTTGTAGCTACATGTTATATGGAGGAGAGAGGCGAGCGAGACTGGGAGAGAGAGGAGAGAGGAGAGAGAGAGGGGGGGGGGAAGAGTGGAGAAAGGTGAATTGTATATGTATATTGGTTAGATAGTAGTATATTATACATATGTATTTGTATATATAGCAAGAGAGATTGGGAGACACACATGATTAATTATACAAACTCGAAGTCAACCCACGTAATTAATGTACAATGTTAGTCGCGAGTGATAATTATAGAAAACTATAGCTATGATGAGTAATTAAATAGTATAAGTTTGATTAACCGCATAATTTTCCATATATATATATACATATATATATATATATACATATATATATATATATGTATGTATATATATATATATATGTATATATATATATATATATATATATATATATATATATATATATATATATATATATATATATATATATATACATGTTTGTCTGCTTTGGAGACCGTTTGAACTTTAAAATGGGTCTGTTTGCCCGTGGGGACTAATTGGCTCCATTACTAAGGTCTTAACGGACGTCCATGAAAAATTTTGACAAAAAAGTATCTTAAATTCTGGATCTCCAAAAATCCATGGATTATGGCAAACGAAAATCGGCAAAATGGGAGACTACCTGCTTTGGTGCTCGTTTGAACTTGAAAATGGGCTCGTTTGCCCATGGAATTCAACTAGCTCTATTACCAAGGTCTTAACAGACGTTCATGAAAAACTTTGGCAAAAAAATCTAGAATTCCATATCACCAAAAATTCATGGACCATAGCACATGAAAATCGATAAAATGAGGATTTACCTGCTTTGGGCTTGTTTGAACTTGAAAATGGACACGTTTTCCCGTAGGGACAAACTGGCTCCATTACTAAGGTATTGATGGATGTCCATGAAAATTTTTGGCAATTAGAAATCTAGAATTCTAGATTACCAAAAATTCATGGACTATGCACACGAATCGGCAAATGGGGGATTACCTGCTTTGGTGTATGTTTGAACTTAAAATTGTCCGTTGCCCTTGGAAACCAATTGTCTTCATTACTAAGGTCTTAACGGACGTCCAAAAAAAAAATTTGACAAAAAAATTTTGGAATTTTGAATCACCAAAAATCCATGAACCTATAACACATGAAAATCCGTAAAATAGGGATTTACCTGCTTTGATGCTCGTTTAAACTCAAAAATAGGACCGTTTGCCCATGGAAACCAACTCGTACCATTACTAAGGTCTTAACGAACGTCCAAAAAATCCAAAATGTCGAATCACCAAAAATCCATGGACTATAGCACACGAAAATTGGTAAAATGAGAGTTTACCTGCTTTGAGACTCGTTTGAACTTGAAAATGAGCATTTTTGCCTGTGGGGATCAATTGGCTACATTACTAAAGTCTTCACGGACGTCCATGAAAAAATTTGAAAAAAAATTTAGGAATTCTATATCACCAAAAATCCATGGACTAGAGTAAACGAAAATCGATAAAATAAGGGTTTATCTGCTTTGGTGCTCCTTTGAACTTAAAAATGGGCTCTTTTACCCGTGGAAACCAAGTTTCCCCATTATTAAGATCTTACCGGACGTCCATGAAAATTTTCATTTTTTTTTTAATTTTGAATTATCAAAAATTCATGGACTATCGCACACGAAAATTAGCAAAATGGGGGTTTATCTACTTTAGGGCTCGTTTGAACTTGAAAATTGGCCTATTTTCCCTTGGAAACCAATTGATCCATTACTAAGGTCTTAGAGCACGTCCATGAAAAGTTTTGGCAAAAAATCTAAAATTTCGGATCACCAAAAATCCATGGATTATAGCATAAGAAAATTGGCAAATTAAAAATTTACGTGCTTTTGGACTCGTTTGAACTTTCAAATGGGCCCGTTTACCCGTGGAAACCAACTGGTTCCATTACTAAGGTCTTAACGGATGTTCATGAAAAATTTTGGCAAAAAAAATCTGAAATTCTGGATTACCAAAAATCCATGGACTATAGTACACGAAAATCGGCAAAAATGAGGTGTACCTCCTTTGGGGCTCGTTTGAACTTTCAAACGGGTCTATTTGCTTGTGGGGACCAATTGGCTCCATTACTAATGTCTTAACGTACGTACATGAATTTTTTTTATTAGAGTATAGGACTACTCTGGCAGCGTGGGCTAGACGTTGTATCATCAAATAACTCATAGTGATGGTTGTCAATTAGAGAATATCCCACCGAGTTATATTCTATTTTTATATACAACCTGAGTTATTATTTTATTCTTAAATACATTGAGTTGATATCTACTATTTTAAAAGCTATCTATAAAGTGCATCTTTTATTTTTGTTTATCTTGAATTGAGTATCCAGAGTTGATTATGTTGTGGTTGAGTTGAGCCATTTTTCTTCAAGTTGAGTTGAACTATACTTCACAAAGTTGAGTCTCTTATTATTGAGTTGACTATGTTTTGTTGACTTAAGTTTAGTGAGTTGAGAAGAGGTAAGTATGTTTCTTTTCTAATCAGTTTGAGCTTATGTTTATTGAAATATAATTCAACTATAAGCTTTTGTATGTTTGAGTTAGTGTTCGCTTCAGGATGAGGATGAGTTATTTGTAGTAATTGAAATTATAATAAGATTTTATCTCTCTCTTCATATAGTTGAATTATTGTTTTGTCAGCAACTTGCTTTAATTTCAGATTTTTATTTTGTATGCTCAAATATTCAATTTACATTATAGAGACAAAAACAAAAAGAAATGCCTAATTGTCTTGCTCATGTGTATGTTTTTTTTTTATTATTATTATTCTTTGTACTTATAATTTTAAATATACATTAACTTTAGCCTGTAAGTGTAACACCCCGGTCTTAGAAATATCTTAATTCAAAAAGATTTAATTTGGAAAGAGTCAAATTGAGAATTAGGCAAGTTATGCTTAAGTTGTGAATTTTGGGTCAACTTTAAACAGTAATAATTTCTAGCACATGATGAGTTAGGTGACCTATAAGATATCAAATGAAAGGCCTTTGAATCCTCTTTCCAACGCCACAGAATTTGCTAAATTTCAAGTTTGGACAGGGGAGATATGCCTATTTGAAGTCAGCTTGTCCAGATAATAAAATTTACCCGAATTAATGAGGGATATTTTGATCTTTTCCTTACCACATCAGCTTAAAACGTTTTTAGTAAGGTTTAAAGGGTCTAAAATAATTTGGGTTAGTTTTCATAATCCTAAATACACTTGGAGAGTTCAAGAAGAGAAAAAAGGAGAAAAGGAAGAACGATCGAGAATTTGTTTCGTCAAATCGAGGTATGTGAATTCTCAAAGACGACACACACCAATCAAGTGATTTTTATCCGTAATTTCATTTGTGAGGTTGAATGCTTTGAGTTCTTTGAGGTTTTGTGTTGTTCTTTGATAATGAAGTTCTTGTCGAGTTGTTGAGGTGAGAGTTGCGATTGAGTTGAGTAAATTGATAGTTTCTTGGTTGGATTTCGCTGAGATTGTTCTAGGTTATAAAATTTTGAGAGTTTTGACCTTCGAATTGCAGTGGATATAAGTTGAGTCGAGTTTGGGAGGGAAGAATAGATCGGGCAAAGACAAGCTCTCAGGTTCGTGTCGTGGACATGCTCCCAATTCCAATCCCCAAAAAACTACCCCTCTCTCCGCGTCACGGATAGGACACATACTCTATTGTCCTAAAATTTATTTCGCGACAAAATTTTAATGCTTCTCCGCATCGCACCTTTGCTCCACATTAGTATCCTCGTTTATTTTTTTACTATTAAATATCTAAACCCACTTAATCATCACTAGATCCTTCATATCATAAATCATAACTCTTGTATATAATAAAACGATCAATTAGAAATCTAGTTTCCACTATTTAATTTGATCCTTTTTCCTTGTTTTAATTTTTTATATATATATATAATTAACATTAATTATTTTAAAAGGGGCCCATACAAAGCATATGACTGGACACATGTATCTACTAATGATTGCAAAATATTATAGTTTGTGCTCAAACTTGACAAGCAAATATTCTTTCTATTGTTCATGAACAAATTAGTCGTCATATTTTTCATCATTATAAAATATTTATTTACATATTATGAAGTTTGTAGGCCGTGCTGGTTTAGCATTTAACTTAATACTAATCATTTGTCCATGTCCTTTTTAACAAAAAATTAAAAAAAAAACACTTCAAAAATATAAAATTGAAGTTTTGGAACTCCAACATATATGCATGGTTCATGTTTACTATAAATATTAAATTTTGTGTTTTCTTTGCCTTGATATGAAGTGTACTTTTAATCATATTAAGAAACAACAAAAATACATATGTAAGAAATAACAAAAATGCAACACAAAATAATGTTATGTAAGGAAAAAACACATTTTTTTTAAAAAAAATAACGTGGATTTGCGCCTTACAAGGCTCATGATTTTTTTAGCCTTGTAAGGCTCATGGGTTTTTGACCCTTATTCCAAAAACTCTATTTTAAACAATGTTATAAAAAGTGAGAAAATGTTGCCCTTTTGGTATCATAATATATTGAGTTGCCCTTTTGGAAATTTAGAAAAAAAATTTTGCCCTTTTGATTCCGGACTCTAAAAAAAAGGTGTGAGAAAGATCAAATATACCCCTATATGGATTATCTTTTTTAAATATGAAGAAGTTATATAAGAACAATTAGGGATAAAATTGCAACACACATTCCATGAGACTAGTTAGGTATATAATATTATACATCAAATATTTAAACATATTTGTAAAATAAAATATCAAAGTTTTGTATGTTATTTGTATACCAGAATCTAGATGTATATTGTAGTATGACGAATTAAATTTTGGGTTGAATATTTGTAATACAAGTTTAAGTAATTGTAGTTTTTCTGAAATTTTGCCAAAACAAATAATATTTATACTCGTTAGAGGAAAATAAGAATAAATTGTTAAGACCTCATTTGTTTTCATTAAGATTAAGAGGTCTAAATCTGAATATACATCTGAATATTAAGATTTGCATTAAGATTCAGGTGTTTTGATCTGAATACACATCTGAATATTAAGATGTGGTCTCTAAATCTGAACACTAAATAATTAATGTTGTTTGTTTTCAATATCTGAATGTGCATGTGAAATTAACATTAAATTAATAAAATATCATAAAATATTCATTTTAACAAAATATATCACTTTGATAAAAAAAAAGTTTTAAAAGTTTTAATAATCATGATTTGGAGTACTATTTTTTTCATTCAAAAACCTTGATAAACACCAATACACCAACATCGTTCTTGACACATTCAATACAAGAAAATTATTAATATAAAAAAAATACTTGAAAGGATTTATGAAAATTTACTAGTTCAAGAAGGAAATAATGATGTTTGATTGAGAAAAAAGAGAAATACAGTTTTTAGTTATGAGATAAAAAGACACGTTCAAAGCAAAGAAGCGATGATTTATTATTTGATAGCTTATTAAATGAGTCTGGATGTTGTTAAGAGTCTCATACAGATCTAATTCATTCAGACCTTTCAGAATCATTAAGAGGCTTTTTAAAAAATAAAACAAATGAACTTAATGGGCTGAATCTGAATAATTAAGATTCAGACCTCCATTAAGTGCAAATAAATGAGGCCTAAATCTGTAACTATATAAGTAGGGCTTGTTACAAACACAACACAGCAACCCATAAATTGATTAGGGTTTGTTTTGATCATTGAAATTTTCATGATGAAGAGAGCCACTATTGACATATTGCCTGAATGCCTCATTGATGCAGCGAAGATGAGTATTCTCTCGAAAACATGGCTACGATCCTGGTTTACGCATCCCAATATTGAATTTAAATATCCTTATAGTGGAAGAAATTTGGAACTAATGGATATGATCATGAACCGATATAGGGATGAAAAAATTCCGATTAATAAGTTTGAATTATCATACTCTTTAGATTCTCAAGTTTCCCAGCCTATTGATAAGTGGCTTTATATTGCACTTCATAATGGTGTAAAGTGTGTCTTCATTAAAGTTCCTAACTCTTCATTGTCTATTTTCACAATTTTGACCGCAAAATCTTTAACAGAATTGGTTCTGGAGTATTGTACTCTTATGCCTATTTCGTTTTCGTTTTCTAATGGTGTGACTAATTGCAATTCTTTGAGAAAGCTTTCTCTAAGCCATGTCAAATTAGACGAAAACATACTACAAACTCTAGTTAATTGTTGTCCCTTGATCGTCAGTTTCATCTTTTATCATTGTTGGGGTTTGAAAAAGATTGAGTTGTTGAATCTTCAAAAGCTTCAGTCAGTTTTCATTAATACAGGAAGAGAACGAGACCAACTTGTTAAAATTCAAGCACCAACTCTTGAACACTTGACTTTTGATGGTTATATATCGGGGAAGTTGGATATTGTTGAATGTCGGAATCTAAAATATTTAGATATATTAAATGTGAAAATATGTGATGAATTTCTGCAGAAGCTTATTTGTGGATCTCAATCCCTGAAGGACTTGAAGATTGTGTTTTGTGAGGGGGAAGTGGAGATTGATTTTTCCAACTTGGAGTCGTTTGAGTATATGGGATGTGAAATTCCTAAACTTAAAATTTCAAGAGAATTGAAGCACTGGAAAATCAATCTTCACTGCTTAGGCAGTTTAAAAGCTTCATGGTTGTGTAAGTTGAGCAAGTTTTTATCAGATTCGATCTCTTGCCCTGAAGTTTCCCTTTGGTTTTCCCAATGCAATGAGATCAACTTGACAGATTTGCAAGGAGTTACTGCCCCCAAAGTCGATGTTTTAAATGTGCATTGTGCATGGGTGAATGGGGAGTGCCCAACGTTTGTGGATGCTTTGCTATGTAGTTGTCATCCTAGGAGACTCAACATAGGATCAACAAGAGCAACATTTAAATGCTTCATTCATCGTTTGCAGAATTTTAGTCACTCTCGTCAATTAAAAGGAGCACAAGTCTACATACTTGATGGTAATAGTTGGCATCCTGTACAACTCAATCGAGAAGACCTCTCAATAAGGCCCGACATGCCATATTTCATTAAATATTCTTTTTTATTACATTGGTGAGGTAGTTTATAATATTGCAAATTCAATGCCCTTAGAATTGCACTTTGTTTTTCATGCCGAGCTAAATTGAGCTTTCAACCTTCGTAGATGATCACTACAAGCTTAGCCCTGTACTCTGAATCAGGCAGCAAACTGTTTATCATCAAATAAATGCAGAGAGCTTTACTTTGTTTTTGTCTTCTGTTCTTTTGCTGTCGTAAAATTTGATTTTGTTAACGTTAGGAATTGTTGGTGTTGAACATTTGGCATTCACAATAACTGTGAAAAGAACACATAATTTTTTGGAGGACTTCAATAAGATGTTACTTCAAATTACATGAGATGATAGCTACTCTCTGTAGTTATTTTGTTGTTTATGTGTTAAAATGTGTGGCATCATATGGTATACTTAAATTCGAAATAAAAATATGTTTAAACTGACAATCTGCTTGAATAATGTGAACTTTTCACTTGTTACTATTGGAAGTTAAATTTACTTTCTCAAGTTTAAGGCCTCCAACCAGACACTATTAAAAGCTTAGTCCTGTTCTCTGAATCAGGCAGACACTATTCAAAGTTTGCTCATGTTACAAATCATGAAGGTATTGGCTCCTCAAGGAAGTTAAATTTAAGATCAAAAGATGACAATAATAATAATGATATTGTGAAAGGTTTAATTAGGTGCCTCAAGAAGTCCCACCCTCATGCCGGTAAACCAGTTGGGGATTTGACCACGAAACTTATTGTTAGAAATATCCAAGACCTCAAGTGTCTTCAAGAAGTATGGAAAAATCCTTCAACAAAACTTTTAGGCTAGAAAAAGTGATTTGTATTCCCACATCGACGTGATGTTATTTGATGAAAGGTCAAAAGGTGATTGAGGAAGCTGCATCTAGAAAGACTACTTCTTGGAGGTTAGGGAAAACATTGGGAGTTAGATGAAAGAGGTAAAAGTAATTGTTAGCAAGGTTTAGTGTCTGAAGTTGGGATGATTCTTCCATTGCAATATCATGAATGCTTAACATGTCACAATTAGTAACTCCATCCCCCTACCATGAAACTGTTTTTGGGAAAGAAGCATCACACGGGGAAAAGTCGGAAGAAGAAAAATTTCGACTTAGAAAGACACAACAGAATGATGAATAAAACTATTCATGAATGAAATAGATGAGCATTTTCTCTAAGATTTTTCCTTTAAAAATCCAAGGAAAGTTTTTATGTGATTGTCAATCTAATTGAATTTGTTGCATACATTAATTTTTATGGACACATTCGCAATGAGTTAATTGGTGATACTTTTACCTTTTACTAATTAAAATTGAATTTTTTTTTTGGATATACTAACTAAAACAATAATAGCTACAGACTTGCAAGATGCTAAAATTTAGTTGCTACAAATTATGAGAATTTTAGTTTTAATATTATATATGAAAAGTAACCATAAAATATGATGGGAAGCCTATAAAATAGGCATGAAACAATACTTTTAAAGTTAAAAGAACATCCCATGAATGATGAAAACTCCTATCAGCATTTTTCATAAATCAGGTGTGAATCTGAAACCATAGAATTGCATCAAAGTGCCTGAAACCACCAGGAAAGGAATAAGAAATCGATAAAAATGTTTAAAAAATATATTTCATGTCTAAAAAGCAACATTCGTGATGTTTTTAATCGGTATAAACAGCTTATTTGCTACACATTAGTGTTAAATGAAACTTATAGCAGTCATAATTTGGTTAAGTGTACGTATTCTCTAGTTAATGATAAAAGGGAAGGTCGGTACTGGTCCACAAGAGTCTATTATATGCAGTATTACCTTGCATTTCTGCAAGAGGTTGTTTCCACAGTCTGCAGTTAATGATAGTAATACTAACCTTATTGTTTGGTTGGTTACAATCATGTAGTACATGGTGCATGAGATAGTTTTTCAAAAATATGACGGAGGCCCTCATGCTTAACCATGGATTCTAGTATGTCATCCTCTGAAACAGAACGTGAAGGATCCATCTTGACTTCATTCCTAGACAAAAGTACATCTGAATGATACTTTTTTCTTGTCTGCTGTTCGATTTTGTCAACCTCCCATTTTGATATCACTGGATTGTAAACATGCACAACTTTAGTCTGACCATTTCTGTAGGCTCGACTGATGGCTTGCTGTTGTACTGAGGGATTCCAGAGAACGTCAAGCAAAACCACTCTTGAGGCCCCTATTAGACTTATTCCTTCTGAACATGCTTTTATCGATGCAAGAAGCACTTTTACATCACTGTTAGGGTCATTAAGAGAATTTATTGATAGCTGTCGCTGCTTTACATCAAGTTTCCCATCCATATAGAGAATCTCGCGGCCTAAAGTCCAGCCGAAGAGAGAATTGAGTTGCTCCTTGATCAGGTTTAGAGGATCAAGTAACTGGCTAAATATTATAACCCTCTCCTTCGGCCCACCACAGAGTTTGATTAGTTCAACAACAAATTTCATTTTTACTCCAATATCTGGATCCAACCGACATCTTTGTTCTTTTAGATGACTTACTGACTCAGAGAACTCCTTCCTCTTTGCCACTAATGAAGGATGAACGGAGATCAGAGACACCAGATTTTGTTCGTAAAACGAGCCTGGATTCTCTGGAATTCTTTTAAGCAATTCCTTCTGCAAATCTGTCGGCTTCAAGTGTATCACTGTATCCCTTATACCCGGAAGACTTACCTTCTTTACATTTTCACTACATCTATGAACAAATGGTGAAATAATATCCCTAAGCTCTTCCAATGCTCGGGCATTTTTGTCAATGGAACTGCTAAGAGAAGCCCATTTCTGCTCCAAATCTGAAGCAAACTTCGGACTAACTACATAGAGAGTATTGTACAACTCTTTGATGTTATTCTGGAACGGAGTACCAGACAAAAGTATGCGCTTCTCTGTTTCAACTTTTTTCAAAGCTTTCCACACAAGGCTTTGCTCATTCCGAGCAGTGTGCCCTTCTTCAAGAATCAGAAGACCAGGTAATTTTAGAAGGATTTCTCTAATCTCTTTGGCATAACCGTCTCCATCACCTCCCGTGAGAATCCTGAACAAGTCATAGCTGATTCCCAAAACACTCTTACTTTTAGCCCAGGATCTCAGCTTCACCATACGTATAAGCTGTGGATTTTTTCTTCCGGCATGGGATAAACAGTGGAAGACACTAGCAGTAGTTTCATCTTCCTGGAAAGAGAAATCTTTGTTGTTCAAATTGTGGAAGGGAATGTCCACCTCCCATTTATGGAACTCGGCTTCCCAGTTAAGAAGCAGATTGGAAGGGGCTATGATTACAGGCCGACACTTTGGAAACAACTTTAGAAATGACTGAAGAAATACTATGGTGAGTCGGGTTTTTCCGGTGCCAGGTGGATGTGAGATTATGCATCCTCCCTTACTATCAGATAGGGGCTCTCTCAGTCTCTCAAGAATTATATCTCCAGCAATGTTTTTCCACATGAACTCAAATCCTCCACGTTGATGAGGAAACATTGTTGCTTTGGCATTTGACGGAACTAAATCCCACACTGTTCCTTCTTCATAAACAGGAGAATCCTGGACTGTAGAAGAATCAGAAAATCTGAAGCCGTCAACATCCAAGAGTGATGGCGACTCTCTACAATATTTTCTTCCATTCCTCCCTCGAGTTCTCTCAGCCTGCAGATTACATAGATTCAAGATTTTAAGAGTGAACCAAAAATAAATTGGAGAGTAGAGTTTATAAAATCAAATATAAGGATGACAATGATCGTATACTTACAAAAGGAGGGAAGATGTACTTGATCTCCAAATGCACGTGCGAACAAACTTTACAGATGAGTCCAATTTGTTCATCTAGAACAAGATGGTGGTTCCCCATCTCACAGCCACTTATGTCTCCATCCTGCATCAGCGAAACAGATTGATTCGTAAAGCCAATATCTGATTCTAAGATACACATGTCCATTTCAACAAAAATATTTTCAATTTCCTTTTCCCATTCTTCTTTCTCCGGGGGGAGAGGTTCCTCGTCTTCAAACCGGAATACTAAAGGAAGTGTTTCTTTGACAGGAACCAGTTCCTTCTCTTGAGGAGTGAATTTATCATGATCATCAACATTTATTATAGAATCAACAACAAACTTCAGAAATTCAGAATCTTCAAGAGTGTTCTTCTGAGTCTTTTGAGTAACATCCTTTTGAACAATATTTTTCGCAGAGTCATCAACCTCACAGTCCTCTTCAGACAAGGATTTAGACTCCTCGTCATCACTAAGAAGAATCGGTCTACTACAATTTCCATCGTTTAACTTCTTAGTTTTCGACTTAGAAAGTGAGCGTGGCTGAAGAATACCTTTCTTGTGCTTTTCACTGTCAACAACAAGCTGAGCTACTAGTCCCTGATTTGACTTCTTTTTTCCTTCTTCATTATTTTTAGGACAGCTCAGATCATCATTTTCTGATACCTCATCATCAGAACCACTTCTTATTTCATCAGAACTCGATGATTCAATCACCCGGTAATTCTTATCTTTGGGGTCCTCACTAAGAAGATTCGATCTACTACAGTTTCCATGGTTTAACTTCTTCTTTTTGGACTTAGAAAGTGAGTGTGGCGGAAGAATATATGCTCGGCCTTTCTTGTGCTTTTCACCCTCAAAAACACGCTGAGTAACTAGTCCCTCATTTAACTTCTTTTTTCCTTCTTCATTATTTTTAAGACAGCTCAGATCATCATGTTCTGATTCCTCGTCATCAGAATCACTTCTTATTTCATCAGAACTCGATGTATCAATCACCCGGTAATTCTTGTCTTTGGGGTCATCACTAGGAAGAGTCGATTTGCTACAATTTCCATGGTTTAACTTCTTCTTTTTCGACTTAGAAAGTGAGCGTGGTGGAAGAATATATGCTCGGCCTTTCTTGCGCTTTTCACCCTCAACAACACGCTGAGGTACTAGTCCTCGATTTGACTCCTTTTTTCCTTCTTCATCATTTTTAAGAGAGCTCATATCACCGTGTTCTGATTCCTCATCATCAGAATCACTTCTTATTTCATCAGAACTCGATGATTCATTCACCCGGTTATTCTTGTCTTTGGGGTCATCACTAGGAAGAATCACTCCACTATAATTTCCATGGTTTAACTTCTTCTTTTTGGACTTAGAAAGTGAGCGTGGCCGAAGAATATATGCTCGGCCTTTCTTGTGCTTTTCCCTGTCATCAACAAGCTGAGGTACTAGTCCCCGATTTGACTTCTTTTTTCCTCCCTTTTTTTTAGAATAGCTCAGATCATCCTGTTCTGATTCCTCATCATCAAAATCACTGCTTATATCATCCGAACTCGATGATTCAACCACCTGGTTATTCTTGTCTTGGGGGTCATCACTATCAATATCATCACTTGAAGATACAAATTCCGACTCAGAAGATGAGTTGTATCAGTTAAGTCTTGGGATTCGTCAGTTGTGCTACACATGCTTGAGGTAGATGAAACAACCTCCTCTGTTGCATTCAACATAGGACTCCTTAACCCAACATTGGACGGAGATCCTGACGTATTTACAGCCTCCTCCTCCTCCTCTTCCTCTTCCTCCTCAACGATAACAAAATCAGGATCACTCTCCTCCTCAGAATCATCATCAGACATTTCCTCGATGAAAGGCCGTTTCGTGATGGACTCACAAGTTTCTGGACTAAACTTTCTCCTCCCATTGTTTCCCACATTTCTTACCACCCTTGCATTTTTTGATTTTCTCTTGTCACCTCGCGAAGGCTCCACCATTTTTCTTTTCCTCCCACAACGAACATCCTCTCCACTATTCACATTCACAGTACAAGTCTTTCGATTACCACTTCGGCTCAATCTGTTCCTCTTCTTATTTAACTTGGCCCTTTTTTTAAAAGATTGTTGTCTAGTCCTCCTCTTTGAAACAGAGTCATCATCCCCTGAATCCATCTTCCACCTGAGTCAAAATACACAATTTGATTCATCAAAAGAACATTCACATACATATATATATATGTATCTTAAAGACATTTTTCACAATCAAAAAGAAGACTGACTGAACAGGGACTGATGACTTTGAATTTTTTTTCAATTCATACACACACACACTAATATAACAAAGAGAAAAAAGAAACACATTAGAATCTGTCTTTAGCTTCAAACCAACTAGGAAAAACTTTTATTATTTTGAGTTAATATACTTTCTCGTTATAAAAATAACTCTTATATATTTTTACTGTTACATAAATGACTCACGTATACCCTTTCTTCTAATCGTGAAAAAATTAATTTTAAATTAATTTATTATTTAAAAAATTCATGCAGGGGTATATTTAATCTTTCTCATATTTTTCAACGGCTAATTTGAATTTATTTTTTATGGTGAAATTTATATTTTCACTATCTTTCTTGTAAAATTTATCATTGATGCCCTAATTTTTTATTTTTTACAAATACAAAAAATAAATTATAATATAACCGCAACAAATGGTTTCAATTTTTGTTCTTACTTTTGTTCTCTTTTTTCATTCACACTTCTTTCTTTCTTTTATTTCTCACATTTTTGCATTATAGACTAAAAAAAAGTTAAATTAGAACGAGAAACTCAAATAATAATAATCAAGAAGTCAAAAAAAAATTATGTGAGAAGAATTATACATTTCTAGATGAATTTTATCATAAATTATAAATAAAAAAACATTAAAATTATTTTTTTTACGGTCAAAAGCTTCTAAGATGATGTAGGTCATGTGTTACGACATGATAGATAATAGATGGTTGGTATGCTCAGAAGAGTACTGAAATGAAAAATTGGAATAAAACGTGAAATGAAGATTGAAACTTAAAATAGAATCTACGGGGTTTATGTGATGGTCCAGCTTAAGATAAGAAGTTTCACATTGATAAAAAAAGCATGAGGGATGTTGGTATATAAGTAAGCAGACCTAACCAACTAGTGAAGTGTTTTAAAATTGTGTGGGCCTAAGGCCAAGGCAGAGTATATCGCTAGCGGGTTAGGCCGTTACAAGTTACTCAAGACAAGTTCACGTCTTCATCCGTAGAAGGCATTAAAGGATCTAGGCAAGTAATAACTAACTAGACAAATCACGAAATATCCAACCTTACAAATCCTAGAAGGCTCATGATACGAAACCATTGTGAGAAGGAACTAGGCAAGAGAGTAGGATTGTTAGTGTGACATTTTAATATTATTAAAAATATATGATATATCACAGTATGTATCATGTTATGCTTATTGGTGGACATTATATATGTATCTCATTACTCTTATCAATTGTGGAAGAAAGTGGTCATTAGTTGTTAGTAACTTATGTAACCATCAACTCTTTATTTCACTCATCATTCTACTTAATTATTCTTGTAATTAATGTAAAAATTAGGCCATTCATCTGCCCAATTTACTTCACATTGTCTTCCTATTCAATGTAAGGAAGAATTCATCACCTATAAATAGTAATGGTTTTACTTTGTGGAAAGAACAAGAGAAGCACAAGAAAATATAGAGTGAAAAACTTGAGTACCATCGTATTGTTTTTATATTGAGATTAGTGTAGTGAAAGAGAAATTTGAGACAAAAATTTTCTAAGCCTTCAACTATATTCACTATACGAAAGAGAATGTTTATATGTTTTAACAGTTTAAGGAATGTGTTCTTATGTGGAGCTTTGAACTCTTCAACTAATCTGGAGTTGCTAGAGTTGTACAACATTGTTGGGTTGTTGTATCCTAGAGGGGACAAGTCATGAGTGATACTGTTGGATCGGTGTAGATTATGCCGCAATGAGCTTGAATCTCCTTGAAGAGAGCGAGCCATGTCTTAGCCGAAATTATTATTCATTCATTTTTGTTCATTTTATTTTCAATTGTAATATTTTGTAGTTGTGGTATATTACACCAATAATTTTAAGGAGAATCATGTTTTTGTTTCAGTTTGAAAAGTATGGATATCAAGATAGGAAATCTCAACATAATTTCGCTCAACAACGCTCTCTTCAAGAGATGGAAGAGAAGAGGTGTATGGTAAAATATTTTTTTACTTGCTCAATTCAAATAGAGAAGAAGAGGTAAAGGAAAAAAACTTTTTTACCTTGTATTTTCATGAATAAAATGATACTACTTTTCATGAAAAAATGTTATTTGAATTCTGAAAATAGTGGGGGTTCATGAAATGAGGAAAAAATCATTGTGATTTTTTTTTTTTTGGCATCTTTGAGAAATGCCTAAAAAATGGTATTACAAGTGCATATATTTATTGTGGAATAAATCACACTTTTTTTTTTGCTATAATGAGATGATTTTTGGTTCTAACATGAGAGTTAATAAATAAATTATGAAAAAACATGTTGAGTAGTCATTTAACATGAAATGTTTTGGGCGAGAAAAAATTCATTCTTGAAATAAAAAAATTGTCATAAACATGTGATGAAATTTTCTTTGTCAAGTCACATAATATCAAAAAAATTGTGAAATACAATCTTATTGGTTGTGTGAGTCTTACAACTTCTTTTGATTTAATGTAAAAATGGTGTGACAAAGAAAGAAGAAGTTTGCTAGCCAAATAAAAAATATGAGATATATGACTAATTGTACTTTATATGATATTGTGTATAATGTATATGTATAAGCAAAACAAGTAAATTTACTTGGTACGCAATTTGATGACTTGTATTGTGCTACAATTAAAAGTTTTTATGGTGCAGATAAAAAAACTTAAGTGTTCCTTGTTGGAAGTGAGAAAAACAAATTATATTTTTTGCTTATCTACTATGGAGGTTGAAGTAAAAAAAAAAAAGGTTCAACAAGTGAAAAAGTGAATTGATTTTACTATATCAAACACTTTATTTTGAAAAATTAACTTTTCTAATTTTGATTAATTGCGATAGCACCAATATAATGGTAAGAGTAAATATTCATTACTAAAACAGTAAATTCAAACTCATGAGAAAAAAATACAATATTGTGAGACCATATGGATAAATGGTATACCACCAATATTAATTGTGTTAAACCTTGTACAAAATCTTGCAGACTCTTAAACTAAGATCTTAGCAAGATAAAGGGTTTTGCAGCACATCGGGGTGGGGGTGGGGTGGGGGTGTTGAAATTGAAGCTGATAAATTTTGAGTCATATATGAAGAAATCTAACTTGGGACTAGAAATTCTATAACTAGGTTCAATGGGAAGAACGAATCATATGATGACTTGTTGCGACATGCATTATTATTAATTTTATTCAGTCCCTATGTTGTAAGTGCATTTATCCTATAATGATTTGTGGAGGTTAAGTCATTTAACTCTTTAGAAAGTTTGTATCTCGTATCAATGGGGTGTCAAATTATAGGAGCACCCTTGACAAATTTCATTATATGAGTGTAAGTAGGTCGCTTTCTATGAGAATGGGCATGTTCTAAAAATACTCATAAAACTGGGATAACACAAGGTCGTAATGTGCTGGCTAAAAAAGTTTATGTCAACACCTTGATTGTTGTGTGTAAGTAGTGATACATTATTTCTCTTAAGCAGTCATAGTTCAAGTCTGAGACCACTACTGACTCTGGAATAAAAGTTGTTGTTTTACTAAGTGAAGGTTCGTTGCAGAACACACTTTCATTAAGCATGACAGTCTACCTTCAACAAAATTGTGGGGTAATCTCTTATCTTAATATCAAAATGAGTGAGGGATTATTCTTAGTGTGACATTTTAATATTAATAAAAATATATTATATATCACATTATGTATCATGTTATGTTCATTGGTGGACATTATATTTGTATCTCTTTACTCTTATCATCAGTTGTGGAAGAAAGTGTTCATTAGTTGTTAGTAACTTATGTAATCACGAACTCTTCATTTCACTCATTATTCTATCTAATTTTTCTTGTAACTTATGTAACCTTTGGTCCATTCATTTGCCCAATTTAATACACATTATCTTTCTATTTGTTGTAAGGAATATTTGTCACCTATAAATTAAATAGTCATGATTTTACTTTTTTGGAAAGAACAAGAGAGGTACAAGAAAATATAGACTGAAAAAGTTGAGTAGCACTGTATTGTGTTTATATTGAGATTAGTGTAGTGAAAGAGAGGGTTGATACGAAGAAAATATTCTAAGTCTTTAACTATATTCACTATATAAAAAAAATATTTAAATGTTGAATAAATGTGTTCATATGTGGAGCTTTGAACTATTCAACTAATCAGGATTTGATTGAGTTGTACAACGTTGTTGGGTTGTTATATCCTAGAGGGGACAAGTCAAGAGTGACATTGTTGAATCGTTGTAGATTATGCTGCAGTGGGCTTGAATCTCCATAAAGAGCGGAGATATCCACGCTTCAGCCTAAATGATTACTCATTTATTTTTGTTCATTTTATTTTCAACTGTAATATTTTATATTTGTGATATATTACACCTACAAAGTACATTGTGGTCAATCATGAAGATATCTTGCAGGACAATAGGTCTCACAATGACAAGCCCATCACGAGATGATCAACTTGCTCGGGCCCTAGGGGATCACACCGAGAGCGATTCATAACAGTTTCTCAATTATAAATAATTAGGAGCCAAAATATAGAAATGGAGGAAAAAGTTTAGAATTAGCGCCATTGGGTTTTGAACTCTGTATGATTTTTGGACTAAGAAGGCAAAAATCAACCATACTAATTGAGGCATGGAGTTTATGATTGTTGGGTGTTAAAAGATGTGAATGGAAAATGAAGAGTTGCGATTTTTATGAAAAATTGTGACTTTAAGATTGTGACTTTTCTAAAGGTTTGTGACCTTTCCAGTAAGACACAATAAGAATCTTTTACACTATCCTTTGGATTCTATAAATTAAGGGATTTCCTCTCATTTTAAATGTAGAATTTCTGGACTTCTTCTACTACTACTAAATCTAGTATTCTAATTAAGTGTACTTTACTGTCGTTGAGTGGCTCGCTGACACCAGCGTTTTGGGTATCAATACACTGGTGATAGAGATCATTCTATCTTGGAGGAAATATTCCAAATCAAACCTCAGATATTAGAGGGGAATCAGGAGCGGCTCAAGCATATTAGTGGTCTAAGGCAAAAATCAAATGGGGCTTTAAACGTGAATTGTTAATAGCACTTATATAATTGATTTCTTCTAGTTTTCAATTGATAATGTAACCATTCTTATTTTAAATTATTTTCATTAGATATAGTACTCCAAATATGTCAAATTTGTTCTAATAATTCCTTCATTTTCATGAAAAGTTTACTTTTTCTACAAATAGTATTTAATATTTGTTAAAAAATAATAACTTATAACCTATTATTATTATTAAAAATGAGGTCCTTAAGTTTAGGGGCCTAAGGTACATGTCTTTTTTTTAACACTGTCGAGCCATCCCTGGGGAATAATTTCCTTAAGGGGACATTGTGCATTCAGTGGACTTGATCTTCTTTCTGTTTTCCAGATTCTGGTATGTGTTACACATTTTAGATTTGTGAATTAATTTTTGTTCTTCTGTTCTTCACTGGTTCAATAAACTTTGGTAACTTCATGTTTCTGCAAAGTTTGTTGGAATCACTAAGATTCTTTAAACACAGATTGACAACAATTCTTCTTTAAGAAAAATATTCCGTATATTTTTTCTAATCTATTTCTGATTCTAGTTTCTCTACTAGTTTTAATTTTCTAGTTATGAAAATGTTATTAAACTTTATTGTGTCTTATCAAGTTCTTCAAAGTTTTGTTCTAAGTATCTTACGAATACAAGATGAACAACAGTGATAATATGGAGTAATTATAATTCATTTATGCTAGCGCTAATCATAGAATTCTTACATTTTCTTAAAAGTCAGGATTCTCCTCAAAATCTAGCAAAGTGGCGTTAGAACCTAGCTTCAAAAAAGTATTCTATCACTCATAACATATTTATTGTGTATAAATGTATATAATTAGATATGTCATATGTATGAGTTTTATTTATGATTTGGTTGAGGATTGGAAAGACACAAAGTGATGGTTATTAATGGTGATAATTAGATGGTTGGAGAGGACAATGAATAGTAATTAGATAGAGGTATCAAATTAATGAGTCCTCTAGGCTCTAATTAACTTTTCTAAGTTATAGAATCATGAAAATGATATGTGTGGATCAAGACTTCACTTTATATGCAAAATTTGGGTGGTCAAAGGCCAATACTTAAGACTTGTGAGGGATGGAAATTTTGAGGATTTACTCTTCATTCTTAATTAACTTATGATATTATTTAAACTTCGTGTCAAGTCAAACTATATCACATAAAATGAAACAGAGAGAGTGATAAATTCAAATGAACTCAATATCAACTACATCTGGGTCTATAAATGATATCTATATACGCTTTAAGTTGTGTGCATGCATCTAAGATATGCACACATCTGCATTTTATTCAATGAATAAAATTTTCTTTTATTCTTTTTTCTATATTTTAAAACTCACTGGCCAAATACATGTAAACTGAAAAGAAAGGATATAAAAATATATGTGCCACATGTACAAAACTATAGCAACACATTAGTCATTTCATATCGTTCTGAGATATTTATGTAGGGTGTAAAAAAATTGAAACGACTTAATAATCATATCACATCGATTTTACATTTTTTAAAATATAAAGAGAAGGTTTCAATACAAAACTATAATCATACCAAATAATTATTGTGGGCTTTTTATTTATAAAAAATGTCCATTCGACTACACCCCCTTAAAATTTATTTTCCTCCATTACTTCTGATTTTATTTTTGATCAGATAAAAATTTGATGGTAGGGGATGCATTGGTGAAGAAAATCTACGAGAGAAGGTTTACCTCATATGTGATTAAACGCTCACAACACATTAATTGTAAAAAAAAAATGCAATAATAATAGAAATAGAGCAATAAAGAAAAAGTTTTGTATTTACTGATGAATGAAGCCCAACAAAGTGTTGCCCTCTTGATGCGATAGAGAAAATGACTAGTATTCAAGGCTATGGCCGCTTGTACTGGCTCACCTGGTACGACAGAAGAAAGTAAAACTCGATTGAAGGCACGACGGAGATTCTCAATCAGAAAGAGAACTTCTTTTGGTTTTGTTACCAAAAAGTGTAACCAAATAGAGTGTTCATCAGAATTTTAATTAAAAGTATAATGCATGAGGAAGAAGGATAAAAAGAAATAGAGAACTGAGATGAAAATATGATATGATGTAAATAATGCACTTTTTTATATAGCGTCAAAAGGAATGCACCGATGATTTCTTACCTAAATTGAGTAAGTAAATACATTGTAACAATATAAATTAAACTTTTAATAACACGTCACTTACCATCCTTATTATGTTACGAGTTAACAACTTCTCACCAAAATATATTTGATTGTGTAAACAATTTTTACATCAATAATACGTTTAGTACGATGGGGTGGAGTTGGAAATAAAGTTATACTCGATCTAGGTCCTAACTCATGAGCTAGGAGTTGTAGGTTCAGGACTTATAAGTCCAACTACAACCTATGATATTGACTTAATTGGGCAATTAACTTTTCAAGGGAGATTATGAAATGATGTGCTTTGATAAGGAATTCTCACCTAGGCAACAAAGAAGTGAAAGCGGTAACATAAAAGAGTGGAAAACAATATTATTGGGATGGTAAGGTGACTAGCGAATTTTCTTCAAGGCATCTATCGATGTAAATGGTTAAGCCGATCATATTGGTGTGTCAACAACATCCAATAAAATGATTTCCAAACACATCCAAAGGAAATTAAGCACCAAAGACCTCAAAATATATCTACTTTAGGAAATGAAGCTTTGGGAAAAAAAATTATGCTATAAATATTATAAAACGATAATAAAAGACCAACGTACTATTATATTTTTTTTTTACATGTGACACATATTTTCAATTTACATGTGGCACTCACTAATAATAAAATTTCCATTTGGCTAATCACTTTTAAAAGAGAAGAGATGAAGAAAAGACAAATATATTCAATTCGTGTGCATATATAATTAGCTTCATACATGCACACAGCTTAAGCATTGATAGACACATAATTTGAGTCAGATGCTTGCGTCAACAGTCATGTTACGTATCATGACCATTTACCATCCTTGAATTATCAATGCCTAAAACATGAATTCACATGATTATAAATGCACATATTCAGTCCTCTCATGAAACCTACATACGAACGATATTAGTGTACCAGAGTGATACCTGAGCCAACAATATTTGTATTCATACAGGTGCGCTACCTGAGCCAACCATTAATATTCTTGTACCAGCGTATTACCCGAGTCAATCATCAATCACAAATAACATGCATAATTACAATGAACAACCTACTTGAAACCACAAGTAAATAAACATGACAATTACATAAGATCATTTACATACAAGCATTCACATTAACCTTCAAGTTTTCCCCGCATGCATTGCACAATAGTATCAATAAGCAGTTAACATGCACACATTAAATATTTTGAATAATAACAATCACCACTTACCTCGAATCAAACCTTGAAAACTCTAAAGAAGTTGAGCTTTTACTCTTTGAAGTACATAGGCTTGATCTTGGCCTAAACAATAATGAAAAATATAACAATGCATTACTAATGGCCTAAAAATACCATGATTATAACTAAATCCTAAACCCTGGGCCAATTCAGGATCATTCGACCCCACATGGGTTCTTTCCACCATTAATGCAAGCTAAAACCCTCCCCCAAGAGTACCCTCTAGATTCTAATGCTTAAGAATCAAATTAAAAGATAGGGGGCAAGGAACTTACCTTTATTGAAGAATTTGGTGGGAAAATGAGTGCAAACTGCCCTAAATTGCCTTATCTTCTCGTCATAATGAAGTTGAAGAAAAATAGAATGTGCTGGTACTTTTTCTACATAACATTCTAACGTATTCTGCTATAGTGATCCAACCCACTATAGTGGCATTGCCATAATGGCTTTTCTCCGCTCTTGCGCCTACTAAGTATATGTTATAACAGTGTACCACTTGATATAGAAGCTTGTACAAAATACTTAGACTCAGAAAACACCAAAAGCCATCATGTCGCAACATATTTTCGACCCTTGACATCCCAGGTTATCCCTTTTATGCCAAGTCTGATATTAAGAGTTTTACTCATCCAAAATTAATTTTAAAAGGCCATATGGTTCCTTAATATCTTAGCTACTAGAAAACATAAATCGATTCTAGACATATCACCCAACCCATTTCTGAATTGTCCTAGACCTCATCTCGCTTAGATTCCGTCTAAGACCGTCCTAGCTTAAAATGTTTAAGTTTCTACCTGAAATAATTTTTGACCCAATTTCTTTTACCATTGATCTACACATAAATATTGGGACGGGTCGTTACAATAGGTAATAATTTACCCATTGCTCGTTCCCTAGTGATCAAATAAGAAAAACAAGGTTAACTTGGAAAAGAGTGTGGTATCTGCTGAATCCTCGACAAGTGAGGGTACTTATCCGACATGGCCCTCCCGGTATCCCAAGTAGCCTCATCATTTGAAAGATGTCCCCACTGAACCTTACCTATTTGATCTCTTTCGCTCTCAACTTTTAGACATCTCAATCAAGAATCACAACTAGTTCCTTTTCATATTGTAAAACCTCTTCTAATACTATCGAGTCACAATGATGATAACACCCATCTTATTGGTACTTCTTCATTATAGACACCTCAAAAAATTAGATGGACTCCAGAAAATTTAGGCGGCAGTGCTAACATGTTTGCCACTAGCCCCATACTATCAAGAATCTCGAGTGGGACAATATAGGAAGGGCTTAGCTTACCCTTGTTACCAAACCTCATCACTTCATGAGTGACACCTTCTACGACACTTGTTCACCAATCTAAAAGGTCATGTCCTTCACCTTGTGATCTGTGTACTCTTTCTACATACTCTGGGTTACCATAGCTCTTCCTCACTCTTTCTTGAGCATAACTTGCCAGATCGATACCCAAAGATTTTACATCATCAGCCTCAAAACCACCATGTGAGCGATCTGCATCCCCTCTCGTAGAGTGCCTCGAATGGAGTCGTATCTATACTAAAGTGATAATTGTTATTATAAGAGAACTTACACAAGGGTAAGAACTGATCCCAATGGCCTCTAAACTCAGTTCACATGCTCTTAACATATCTTCTGTTACTTGAAGTTTTGATGATTTGACAAACTCATAGACCTTGTGAAGAGACCAGATTCATTGTGCAAATGTATATGCAACTGTCAGGTCTTTATCGACAGGGGGAAGGAAACATGGAAGAACATGTAAACACTGGTGCATTGTTTGTCATCATCAAAAAGGGGGGAAATGTTATTTGTAGTTTTGATGATTTGACAAACTCAGGGACCTTATGAAGGGACCTGATTCTTGGCTCAATATGATTTTTGGCTCGCAGCTGGAGAAAGTACAAAAAGTTGGTGCACAGTCTCCAACAGTGGCAGACGCGGCAGAAACGTCAGTACTTTCCAACCAATGACATGGGTTTAAGGAAAGTGACTTGTCTATACAATGTCATCTTTCCTTACACTTCTCCCAAGTTTTTTTTGCAACTTGACAAAAATCTCAAGAACTCTTGCAAAGGCTAACAAAAGGAGTGAAGAAACATCCTCAAGATCAACTAAAATCTGAAAGAGCTGGAAGCTTAGTTGTCTTAGGATTATTTCTTCTGCGCGTAAATTATAAATCTGTTCCTCAATTTATAAAGGAATCAGATAGTTGTTTGATCTGAAATTCTAAATTATTAGTAGGTTAGTGATTTAGTGGGCAGTCTTTGAGATTGCTTAGAAAATCCTAAGTTGTCTAGAGTGATAGCTTAGTGGGTAGAGTAACATCTACTTAGGCTCATCAAGCAATAGAGTTATTGCTTGTCTGTGAGATTAAAAACTTTTTCTCACATTTTGTGTAACCGGTTTACTTTTGCTTGTGAAGACTAGTGAAACGGTTTGGAAATCCTGTGAGACAGGTCGTGGTTTTACTCCCTTGAGCAAGGAGGTTTCCACGTAAACTGCTGGTGTTGATATTCTGTCTTTATTTATAGTTGTTCATATTTTGAGTGAGTCAAGGGACCTGGTCCATTGACTGATAGTGGACGCACAGATTCTAACAAGTGGTATCAGATCAATTACTCTCTATATGGTTAACACCAAGAGAGTGGTTCCTGCATTAGAATGGCTGCTCCACTTAATCTAGAAGAAGGTCAATCTTCAACTCGACCACCTCGATTCAATGGCCAGTTCTATAGCTGGTGGAAAACAAGGATGCATGATTTTCTCATGGCTGAAGATAGTGAGTTATGGGATAATGTCTTGGATGGACCATTTATCCCAACATCTGAAGTAAAAGAAGGTGAGATTACTCGAGTCGTTCCAAAGACTCGGCAATAATACAGTGAAGCTGATAGAAAGAAAATTGAAAAGGGCTACAAAGCAAAGAAGTTTCTTGTCTGTGGTATAGGTGCTGAAGAGTTTAATCGTGTCTCCGCTTGTGAATCTGCAAAGGAGATCTGGGATTGCTTAAGGACTGCCCATGAAGGGACTGAACAAGTAAAGGAGTCAAAGATAGACATGCTTACCTCTCAATATGAGAACTTCAAAATGAGAGAAGGTGAAACCATTCATGACATGTATACAAAACTCTCTTCCATCACAAATGAGCTGCGGAGCCTTGGAGAACCCATCAGTATGAGTAAGCAAGTTAGAAAAGTTCTTCGAATTCTTCCAAAGTTCTGGGAAAACAAGGTAGACGCTATTACCGAAGCTAAGGATTTGAAAGTCTTAACCATGGATACTCTTATTGGAAATCTCAAAACTCTTGAGATGAATCGAAGTTATGCTGTGTCAAAGAAAGAAGTCAAGAAGGATAAGTCCTTAATGCTGAAACACAAGTCTGAGGAAGACTCCAGTGAAGATGATGACATGGCTTACCTTATTAAAATGTCTCGGAAGTTTGTGAGAAAAAACAAGGGATTCAGTAAGGGCGCAAATGGTCCGCGAACTGCAACTCCAAATGATACATGTCACAAATGTGGAAAGGCTGGACATTTTATAAGAGATTGTCCATCACTCAAAGCTGAAAACAAGGACTATCAAAGACCAAGAGGTGAGAAAGAAAAACGAAGGGACCTGGTACTTGATAAAAGTGATCGAAAAGCTGCTGCTGATCATGTGGTTAAGAAAGCTCTTGCTGCATGTGGAGACTCTTCCAGTGAGTCAGAAGACCTTGACGAACCAAACAATGCATCAATGGTGGCAATTCATGATGAGAATAATATATTCGATGAAATGTTTGCTTTAATGGCTCAGTCAGATGATGAAGATACTGAGAATCAGGTAACACTTCTTGATATTAAGCAAAATCTGAATACTTATTCTTTTAAAAGACTGAGAAAATTAGCAAATGTGATGATTGATTCTGTAATTGTATTAACTTCTGAAAGAGACTCCATGAATGCTGAATTTGAAACTCTAAGTGAAAACAGAGAGAAAATTGGTGAGAAAATGGTTGAAATTGAATGCAAAATGATTGTTCTAGAATCTGAAAAACTAGAACTCAAAAGTCAATTGCATCTGATGAATGAGAAGTCTGAAAAATTGAAAGGAAAGTCTGTCAGTCTACATGTTGAGCTGGAAGAAAAACTGAAAAACTCAGAGGTTAACCTTGTTTTCACCTTGGAAAAGAACAAAACCTTAGAGAAAGATATTGTCAAACTTAAGGATGACCTTGCAAATTCCCTTAAATGGACAAAATCTTCTAAGTTGCTTTCAAATGTGACAAATCAAAGCAACTACAACAAAAGGGGTCTGGGAAGTTTGAATATTACTCCTCCTTTCAATCCTCACAGCAAATATGTCTTTGTTTCAGATAACTTGCTTTGTGTCCACTGTGGTAGAAATGGGCACTTAAAAAGTGAATGTACAGCCTGGAGAGAGTCGCATGAAAGATTCTCAAACTTCACAGAAAAGAAAAGGAGTTCAAAAGGGGGACCTGGTCCTGTTCAAAAACCCTTGATCAAAAAGAGTTTAAATTTACCTCACTGGGCGAGAAACACCTTGATTACTCCTTTATCTGCCTTCTGGGAACTCAAATTGAAATGGGTTCCCAAGTCTACTAAGTGATTCTTGCAGCAGGTGAGTGAGAGGAGTAGCAGTCAAATGTTGGTACATGGATAGTGGATGCTCCAAACATATGACTGAGATACAAAAAACTTCCTCTCGCTCAAGGCACTTCAAGGTAGAGGTGTCTCTTTTTTTTAAAAAAAAAAAGTTTTTTTTTAAAAAGTGTTGGTAAAGTTGAAAAACACTTCAAGAATCCTTTGATAATGTGTATCATGTTAGTGCTTTGAAGTATAGTTTTCTGAGTATGTCTCAAATCTGTGTCAAGAGAATTGAAGAAAAGTGTACATCTGAGAAGTGTACTGTGGTTATTTTAACTACAAAGAAGGTGTTTCTCACTACTGAATGATGTAAAAGCATGTATTTGGCAAACTTAGGAATATCTCATGGAGATGATCTAACATGTCTAAGTGCTCAGAATGAAAATGCTGATCTGTAGCATCGGAGACTAGGTCATGTGAGCTCATCTTTATTGATTAAGTTGGTTCCTAAGGACCTGGTACTAGGTCTGCCAAAACTGAGATTTTGTGAAAATAAAATGTGTGAAGTGTGTGAAAAAGGAAAACAGATCAGAATTTCCTTCAAGTGAAAGAAGAAAGTGACCTCTTCAAGAGTATTAGAGCTGCTACACAAGGATCTGTGTGGACCTCTAAAAAGTTCAAAGCAAAGTGAAAGAGCTAATACTGAAACAGGTGTTCATTTGAAGAGTAGAACAATGATCAGTTGCATCCGTTGACATCAAGGCCAACATGGAAACATAGTTCATCTCATCCGCTTGATAATCTCATTTCACCTCTGAATTCTGGAATCCATACTAGAATCAAAAACAAGAAATCTAGTTGCGTCTTCAGCTTTTATCTCATCAATTGAGCCTAAGAATGTAAAAGAGGCATTGTGTGATGCAGACTGGGTTAACTCAATGCAAGAAGCACTACATCAGCTTGAAAGAAGCAAGATTAAGCAAACCTCCAGTGGCATCTTAATCTGTCAAGGGAAGCATACAAATGAGCGGTTAAAAGAACTTTCATATGCAATCAGGTCGGACATGGTATTCAGCGTGGGAATGTATGCACAGTTCTGAACATGTCCCAGGGAATCTTCTCTAAAGGCAGCTAAGAGAATCCTGAGTATCCAAAGAAAACAGGGGACCTGGTCCTGTTTTATCCTGAAGCTGAGGATGAGTGTGTAGCTGCTGCCTCCATATTGCCCAACTTCTTCAGATAAAGCAATAGCTTGAGAATTTTGGAGTCCTCATCAACACCATTCCTTTTATGTGTGCTAAATACAAGTGTTGTTAATATGGAAAAGAATCTTGTGCTAACTCTCTAAGAGATAATGTTGAAAAAGGGAATTTTGTGCTAACTTATTGCCCAACAGAGGAACAAATTGCAGAAATCTTTACCAAGGCTCTAAGCAAAGATCAGTCTGAGAGCAACAGGTTGAAGTTGGGTATGATGAACTTGAAGTAATCCCAAAATTATTCAAGCATGAAATTTCCTTGGTGGCAGAAATCTGTAGTGCAAGTATCTTTTCTATTAATAATAATATGTCTTGTAAGATCAATGTTGTACCTATTGCAGGTATACATTCATAAATGATGTACAAAAGCAAAAACATAGTCAGAACCATTCAGGAATGGTGCTTAAATTGCAGTATGGGACCTGGTCTCTCCTAAGGTTAGCTTTCTTTACATTAATTTTAAACTAGTCTAAATAGACCGTTGATATTGCCACGTGCCAGTCTTTCATCATTCTGACCGTTAGTCCCATCGCTTGAAACTCCAAGCGACACGTCAAATCAAGAGACCTGGCACCGCTTCTCCTCTTTATATTCATCCTTCTCATTTCTAAATCTCTTCACTCTCTCTCTTTGTTCTGAAAAACCCTAAAATACCAAATCTTCTCTCTTCTCTTTGCTGTTGTTTTTTGTTAAAAAGGAAAATGTCGAAACCCTCATCCTCATCAAGGAAGATGCTTGCATCCTTGAGTGAAATCGATCCAGTTTCTTTCTATACCCCATCTCCTTCAGGATCGAAATCAATAGTTCCAACAACCCCTGAAGTTAGTCCTCCTTTAGATAACTCCATCGTCCCCATTCAGTCTATAGATCTAAACATTCCTAGTCTTCCCTTGGTACCTGGTCTTTCTATGGAAATGCTTTCAGATACTCTTTTTGAGGGTAACTTACCAGAGAGCAAAACATCTGAGTCCAACATCTTGGCTGCTAGTGAAGGACTGGTCATTGAGAGCCTCACAATGATGAGAGAAGAAGCAAGATTGGAGGAATGTGAAAACCCCATAAATGACGATATCAGAGACACACAACCTATTTTTGATAAAACTCCGGATTTTGGGAGATATCTTTCGTCTGATTCTTCTGATGAAGAAGATGTTAATCGTCCTATTCAGTGGTCACTGCAGAAGAGAAAGGAAAATGTCTCTAAAAAGGGGAAAGAAAAGGTTGTAGAGGGTAAACCTAAACGACGGCCAGTTACTAGATATGACTCTAAGAAAATGCTAGCCGATGCTATGAAAGCCAGTGCCAAATCTACAGCCAGAAATCGAAGTGAAAGAACCTTCAAAGTGTCAAAATTCCAAATGCTTCCAACTGATGTGGTGGAAGTTTCTGGGGAAGAGTCTGATGAGGGATCTTGTAAGAAAAGTTCAAGAAAAATGAAACAAAATGTCCAAAAGAAGTCCAACCCAACAAAATCCACAAAGGCGGTAGTGAAAGGAAAACGAAAGAGAAAAAATTCTGCAACAAAAACTGAAAAGTCTTAGCAGGGACCTGGTCCTGAAGTGCACGTGGATGAAGATGTCATTAACAAATAAGAGATTGTTGATAACTTGAGTAAACAATCTGTTTTGGCGGGAAGGGTATTCGACATGAATATTGTTCATCAGCCAGGTATGGATTTTCTTCGTGATATTGTAGAAATTCAATCATGGATCCATTTATTTGATTTTAAGCCTTCTGTCCTTCATGAGGAAGAGGTCCGTGAATTTTACTACAATATTACTTTTGGAGAAGATGGAAGTATAAATACCAGAGTAAAAAACATAGTTGTTCATCTTGATGAAGACCTGTTGGGAAAGATTCTTGGAGTACCTCGAGGAGGTATCAGGTCTGTGGTTGGAAAAAGTTGTTCGGTGGAATTCGTCACGACTTGTTCTAAACTCCCAACTACCAGATGTGCAGGGTTACTTAAGAAACTGATGAAGAGTGAATTCCAGTTGGTTTTTGAGTTTGTTAACAAAATTCTCCTTCCAAGAACTGAAAAGAGAACTTCAGCAACTTCGGCTGATCTCTTTGTCATGGAGCTGTTGTGCAAATTTGAACCTCTGGATCTTCCAGGTCTTATGCTTCAACACATGTACAAAACTGTCATCGAGAGAAAGGGAAAGCATGTTATGGGTTATGGATACTTTTTAACTAAAGTATTCAAACACTTTAATATTCCTCTTGGTGTTGGAAAAGTTGGTACAATGAAGCAAACCTTCTCAGAGTCCACTCTGGTTGAATGTGAGTGCATAGAAGGAAAAGCAAATCCCAAGAGCAAAGTGGCTCAACTTGTGGAGAACCAGGATCAATTGAAGCATGAGTTGGAAGAATTGACTATGAGGTTGAGTAGTAGAGATGCTGAAATTGCTATTCTTAAGGTAGAACTACTTCAGGCACATACTATGGGACCTGGTACCTCGGTTATTCAAGAGCTAAAGCAAGAAAATGCAGAGCTGAGGGCCAAAATTGTTGCTTTACAAGAAAAAGCAATAAAAGACAATGATGATGCTAATGCTCGACTTACTCTTATCATTCAGTCTCTTTCCCATCAGCCTCCTCCTTCATAGTCGTTTTTCAATCTTCTTTTCCTTTATGGTTCTTGTGTGTGGCTTATCTACTCTGTCTGTTGTACTCTAGTTTAATTTTTAATGTATTGAATGATGCCTCTGAAATGCTATTAACTCTATTCCTGTTTTGTTTTGGAAAATTGTTTATCGTATTTTGTACTCCTTTATGTCTGATTGCCAGTAGGCTATGATCTTAATTGATTGCATTATTGATAATATTGGTTTACAGTGTCTCTTTTTAATGATGCCAAAAGGGGGAATTTTTATGTACAATGGGAGATGTACTTTATGCAAGAATGTTGTACTTTGCAAGAAAGAATGTTGTACTTCAGGGATGGGAGATGATAGTATTTCTGGGCTTGGTTTAGCTTGGTTTATGGTTCTTTTGAATTTCCTGGCAATATCTTGTGATCCTGTCTTGAAGTCTGATGTATGGTTTGTCATCATCAAAAAGGGGGAAAATGTTACTTGAAGTTTTGATGATTTGACAAACTCATAGACCTTGTGAAGAGACCAGATTCATTGTGCAAATGTATATGCAACTGTCAGGTCTTTATCGACAGGGGGAAGGAAACATGGAAGAACATGTAGACACTGGTGCATTGTTTGTCATCATCAAAAAGGGGGAAAATGTTATTTGTAGTTTTAATGATTTGACAAACTCAGGGACCTTATGAAGGGACCTGGTTCTTCGCTCAATATGCTTTTTGGCTGCCAGTTGGAGAAAGTACAAAAAGTTGGTGCACAGTCTCCAACAGTGGCAGAAGTGGCAGACGCGGCAGAAACGTCAGAACTTTCCAACCAATGGCATGGGTTTAAGGAAAGTGACTTGTCTATACAATGTCATCTTTCCTTACACTTCTCCCAAGTTTTTTTTGCAACTTGACAAAAATCTCAAGAACTCTTGCAAAGGCTTACAAAAGGGGTGAAGAAACATCCTCAAGATCAACTAAAATCTGAAAGAGCTGGAAGCTTAGTTGTCTTAGGATTATTTCTTCTGCGCGTAAATTGAAAATCTGTTCCTCCATTCATAAAGGAATCAGATAGTTGTTTGATCTGAAATTCTAAATCATTAGTAGGTTAGTGATTTAGTGGGCAACCTTTGAGATTGCTTAGAAAATCCTAAGTTGTCTAGAGTGATAGCTTAGTGGGTAGAGTAACATCTACTTAGGCTCATCAAGCAATAGAGTTATTGCTTGTCTGTGAGATTAAAAACTTTTTCTCACATTTTGTGTAACCGGTTTACTTTTGCTTGTGAAGACTAGTGAAAAGGTTTGGAAATCCTGTGAGACAGGTCGTGGTTTTACTCCCTTGAGCAAGGAGGTTTCCACATAAACTGCTGGTGTTGATATTCTGCCTTTATTTACAGTTGTTCATATTTTGAGTGAGTCAAGGGACCTGGTCCATTGACTGATAGTGGACGCACAGATTCTAACATCTTCCAACACCTAAATCGTCCTCTTTAGCTTACCATCACTCCGTCTTGGTTTGAAAGCCTTGGTAGTTCACTTCAGGTAGTTTGTAGTCATCGTTAGAAGAAAGAACTTGTATTATAAGGATTCATTAATGGTAATTCTGGCAATTCCTACCAGGGTGGTGGGTTAGCAGATTACATGTTCCAAAAGTGAGTTGAGTACTTTATGTTTTATGCAACTTACTTTATAATTTGGAAGTAAATGTTCTAAATGATATAAAGGGGCACCCCATGCAACATTAGTATTTCCTTGACAAAAATATTTTATAACTATTGAGAGTTATAATCCATTCTAGGACAAATTGGCTGGCTTAGTCAATTTTCTATAATTGTATAAGTGGGAGCTCAGTCTTAGCAAGCATGACCCCGTCGACATGCCTGCTTGTGCCTTTAGGTAATATTGTCATGCCTGGACACACGTCCTCAAAATTCATCCGACAGAACACCACAATTTCCATTTCCCTCCACCTCAATTGCTTCCAGCAGAAAACCAGACAGAACACCACAATTTCCATTTTCCTCCACCTTAATTGCTTCCAGCAGAAGACCACAGCTTCCATCGTCCTATGATTCGCTTGCTTCCGCTTCTGCTTACTCAAGCTCTCCGCTTTGCTTCTGCTCGGTGAAGCTTCTTCAATTCCGGTGAGTATTTACTGAATAGAAGAACCCAAGTTCTGCAAAAAAAAAACTTATCATATATTCTTATAAGTGGGAAGCTCCAAAGTGAAAAGTTGAATTACTATTTTACCCCTACACTAAATGAAAAGGCTATAAAATATTTAATTAAATTCATCTAATATAATTAATTAAATATTTTTATCTTTAAATAATAATTTGTGTAAAAAAAATGTAAATATATGTTTAAATAAATGCTAAGTATCATATTGACTACAATACAATGAATGTTTTAACATTTTCATTGATTCTTCATATTCTTATATGTGTATTAGTACATATGTTGAATACTTATAGTCATACGTTTTAACTTTAAAGAATAACTAAAAATTTGAATTTTAATAGTTTTGGAAATCTAACCATTTTTAAAGAATAAAATATAAAGTGTCCTTTCACTTCTTCAATAAAAAAATTTAATGATATTTTAATGATTCTTTTATAACTTGACGTTTGAGTTTTTATATATCTTGGCTATAAATATCATTGTGTGCTTCACTAATTTTTCAATCTGTAAATTGTGTCATGATATATATTGTCTTAGTTTTGATGATAGCTACTTCTCTTCATTCCTTGTATCTTAATATTTGTTTGATGATTTTATTGTAGATTAACTAAGATCTGCTAAGATTTCTCTTCTATGTGTTCAAGTGGAATTTTTATTTTGTGTTATTATATTAGAAATGAAGATGTTATATATTTGTCGATGTTCATTAATAATATATTTGTTACTTTCATCTTTCATCCATGAAATGGGTTAATGACATATTCATGACAATTCTTTGAATCCCTCAATTATATCTTATCGGAAGAGATTTTGAATAATTGGAAGAGAATAAAGAAAGTTGTCATCTCTTATCTCTCTACATATTTTTCTACTTTTTTCTTTCACATTGTTACTTTAGCTTCATTTTATAATAATTTTGTTGATTTCTTTAGAGGTGTTCTTTTATTTACCATTAAAAAATCTCTATTTTCTTTTTCGAGTTAATTCCTATTTAATAAGAAAATAACTACAAATAAAATATTATTGTACACAATAAGACTTCGAATTTTATAATTTAAGTCTTTGCATGGTTGATAATTGTTCTTGCTTTGGTAACCACAAATTTAAGTTGTATAGCTTATAAAGTAGTTTTTCCTGATTTACTATTTTATTTTACAAACTTTATAGTAAAAAATAGAATTATTAGTTCTATTAAAAGTGTGAAGCAACAAAGTTAAAGGAAATAATCCTATAAATTTGTATAGAGTATAACACTCTTTGAAAATATAAAATTTGAAGAAAATAAAGGGTTACTTAATAATTAAATACACTTAATTCAATATATTGACCATATTCATCTACTAAAAGCCTCTAGCGGTGAAATATGTAAAGATGTTTGAGACTTAGATTTCCCTCCTTCACTGTCTTTCATTTAATTCATTTTAATTCTAACACAAAGTTTAAGTTCAAATTGTCCAATTTAATTAATTACTTTTCTCTTAGTTAAGTTAAGACCCATCTTTACAAGAAAAAAGTACATATATCTTCCATTACAAAAAGAAAGACTTTGTTGATTTTCTTGAAAAGAAAATTTGAGATAGCTTCAATATGAGAATGCATTCTATCTTTCCTACTATATTCTTATATATGTGAAAGTTTTCTATATATTTTTCTTAATTAATTATTGTAATTTGTAACTATTTTTTTGTTGATCTATTTTTATTCTATCAGTAAATTACTAAATCAAAATGTACACACATTTAACATATAATTATTTTTCTTTCACAATATTTGTGGTTTCTTCGTCTTTAATATCAAAGAGGCCACACAAACACATCGTTATAACAACTTCATGCAACTTAGCCTAGGGCACACGTGCAACGCACGTGCGTGGAACTAGTAAAATGAAATATATGTACGGCTTGCTCGGCCACAATTCCTTATATTCCTTCGCTTTCCGGGTTTTGTATATAGGCGATTCACAATTTTTCTTGTACATAGGCGATTCACAATTTTTCCTTAGAAGAACCTCACTTCTCTAACTCCCACATCAAAATCAATTTTGGCAGGGTGACAAAAATCAAATCTTGGGTTGTTTTACAAATACCCAATTCGATTGTTGAAAACCAAAAAAATAGGACAAGGATTGGATACGTCTTAGTTTTTGAAGAGCGTTTTAGATGTATGCTATTTATAGTAGTAGGTGGGTAGTCATTGTCAGTCTATAATATAATCACAACCAGCATATTCATTCTTTGACTATGTCACCATTTTTGAGCATTAATGTAATAAAAAATGGTTAGCTCAAGTTTTACCTCTTTATGCCTCTATTCACCCACAATTCTTGCTTTGATGGATTTCGTATCCAACATTGTTATCTTCTACGGCTTGCTGTCTTTTTCCTTAGTTCTCCACTGCAACTTACATTAAGGGCTGTCAAATGCACGGGTAACAGATTAAGCTGAAATTCTGTCAGTTGAATGAGCTAAATCAATGAGAATGTTGTAACCTGAGAAATCCATGGTAGCATGTTAGTGCTAGCTAATATTAGATAGGCACAACACAACAGAATAACTATACGCAGCGCCACAAAGTAACCACATTAGACCAGATTGCACTAGCTTTCAGTCGAGCATTTTTATTCATGCATACATGTGTTATCTCATGTTCAATTTCTTGGTTGTCTGTATGCAGATGACACGTTCAGAGCAAAAGAACAAACGTTCATCTTTGTCTAATACAACTGCCGAAATGAAATCAAATCGGCGGAAAAGATATAGATAAATGCTGCCGGCTCAAAAAGAGAAATTGCTATTACAAAGGCGCACAAGAGACCTCGAGTCAGCAAGACGTCCTCTACAAGTTCCTCTCATGATAAAAGAGCCTTGTGTTACATCAACAAAAGGTTAGGAAGTTAAATTCATGCCCTTTACATGCCTCTGTGTCTCTGTATGCATATGTTCTTTATATACGTGCATAATCTGCTTTGACACACTCCATCTTTATTTATTAGCAGCTATATCTGAAGTTCATACTTCAGCTGTCACTTTTCCAAAAGGGAAAAGTTTGTTTCAGCCTTCCTGTGTCTTTGAAACAGGCGTGTATAACAATCACTTTAATTTAGTTAGCTTGTAGTGTCCATAAGGCATTTGCTTCTCTAATTCATAACTACTTCTACATTAGGATCCACATCAGCCACCTCTCCTGATCCCTGTATTCTTACGCAGACAAATATATCAAATAGAGGTTCGTCTTAATTTCAACATAGAATAGTATTCGGTATTTTCCTTACATAGAATAGTATACATTATCTCCCTTTTAGCTCTAACCAATTCTCCGATATTTAGGAAATATGTCCAGCAGCGGTTGTCACATAAGTGTTAATGAATCTCAAATATGAGTATATACCTCTCACAGTTGTTCCAAATTGTAAATTCTGTGGTGCAAAAAGATTTCAGTATGAATCGCCTGGATTTTGTTGCGATAATGGCTCGATTAAGCTTACATCACACAAGATGCCTACAGAACTAAAAGCTTTATTTTTAAATTCTTCCGAGGAGTGTCAACATTTTCGAACATATGTAAGGACATACAATAATATGTTTGCTTTTACTTCACTTGGAGTAAAATATGACAAAGACTTGGCTAAGAGATATCATGGTATTTATACCTTTAAAGTTCAAGGAAAAATGTACCACTTCATTGATGATTTATACCCTGCAACTGGAAAGGGAAAAAACTTACAACTATACTTCTATGACAATGAAAATGAGGTGGCAAACAGAATTGCTTGTTCCGCTAAACTTCAAGAAAGTATGATAATAAAACTGATGAATATACTACAAGTTAACCCGTACTCTTTCTTCCTGAAATCTCTAAACGATGTACCAGAACTATCACAATTTTACATTGCACTACAATGTGATTCAGGTTTAGATCAAAGAGTATATAACTTACCTACTACATCAGAAGTTTCAGCAGTATGGGTTGATGAAGGAATACATACTATATTAAAACCTCATATTCGAATTTACCCTCACAGTAATAGAAGTC
Source organism: Solanum lycopersicoides (assembly GCA_022817965.1). Classification (NCBI taxonomy): domain Eukaryota; kingdom Viridiplantae; phylum Streptophyta; class Magnoliopsida; order Solanales; family Solanaceae; genus Solanum; species Solanum lycopersicoides. The sequence continues at coordinate 77,875,100 of CM040621.1, read as the reverse complement.
AATTAGTTAATTATTACTATGGATGTTATGATCCATTATTGTATCCACTGTTATTTCCATATGGTCAAGACGGGTGGCATTGTGGTATTAAAAAAATATTGCAGCCAAATAGGACAACCATCTGTCACATCTACTGTGAACGGGAATATCTACCCAGTGTTAAAAACATGTGTACAATAGATAACTTTCTTGATATGGAAGCTGAAGTACTTGAACAGCAAAAGAAAAAAAGAAATAATGTCTCTTGCCGTGAATATTACTGTTACAAAATTCAAATGCGAGATGATGAGGAGGATGAACTCTTGCACACTGGAAGAATTTTCCAATAGTATATCGTTGATCTATTCATCAAGGTTGAAACACAAAGGCTAGATTTCTTTTTCTTCAATCCAGACTTGTTTCGAATAGAAGTTTTAGAAGGCCTTCTTGATGTCTTAAGACACGGAGAAAGAGATGCTACTAAAATTGGAAAACAAACATTCCTTCCTGTCACATTTACTGGAGGCCCAAGAGATATGCGTCGGCGATATCTTGACGCTATCGCTTTGGTACAACATTTCGGAAAACCTGATTTATTTTTAACAATGACTTGTAATCCAATGTGGCCTTAAATAAAATAACATTTGTTACCTACTGATGAGGCACAAAACAGACCTGATTTGATTAGCAGAGTATTTCGAGGGAAAGTTGAGGAATTGAAAACTGATATATTAAAAAGAAATATCTTCGGAAAGGTTGCTGCATTTATGTACAGTATAGAGTTCCAGAAACGTGGTCTTCCACATGCACATTTCCTAATTATTCTTTGTAACGAATATAAATTGTTGACATCTGAGTCATATGACAAAATTATTCATGCTAAATTACCCGACTCTAATAAAGAAGCTTACTTACATTCAGTCGTTGTGCATCATATGATGCACGGTCCTTGTGGCCATTTAAACCCTACAAATCCATGTATGAAAAGTAAAGGCTACTGTAAATTTCAATTTCCTAAAGATTTTGCTGAACGAACATCAAAAGGCAAAAATTCATATCCAGTTTACAAAAGACAACGCACAGGAGAACTTATAAAAGTTAGAGGGCAATATCTTGATAACTCCTGGGTCATGCCATACAATCCATTTTTACTTGCCAAGTTTAACTGTCATATGAATGTGGAAATATGTTCTGATATTAAAGTTGTAAAGTACCTTTACAAATATATTTGCAAAGGACACGATAAAATTGCTTTTTATGTGCATGACAATGATAAGCAAACAGAGGTGGATGAAATAAAAGAATATCAATCTGCTCGGTGGGTCTCTCCGCCTGAAGCTACATGGCGCTTATTTGGTTTTTCTATCAGTGAAATGACACCGAGTGTTTAATTACCATCTAAACACCATCTCCAGTTACACCTTGAAGGACAACAATATGTTTCTTGTAAAAGCACTGGAAGTGTAAATACAATTATGAGAAATCCGATGATTAGAAAAACAATGTTGACTGAGTTCTTTGTTATGAACCAAACAAATGAGGATGCTCAACAACTTAATTTGTTATACAAAGAGTTTCCTCAATACTTTGTATGGTCTACATCATACAAAATGTGGACCCGTCAAAAACAACGTACAGTTATTGGACATGTTGTGACATGCCATCCAACAGAAGGAGAGAGATATTATCTTAGATTGTTACTTATGAATGTGAGAAGCCCAAAATCATATGAAGATCTTCGTATGGTCAATGGAACATATTGTACTACATTTAGGGAATCCGCAGAAAAAAGGGGATTAGTACATTCTGATAATAGCTTAGTTACTTGTATGATTGAAGCTGTAAGTTATCAATTACCATATAGTTTAAGACGATTGTTCACTACACTATTGGTTTACTGTAATCCTACTAATCCAAAGGAGTTATGGGAACAATTTGAAGACTCTGAAGATTTTACAAAGCTGAGAACTATTGAACAGAGAGATGTTCGACATAAAGTTTTGAACCATATTAATGACGAGTTACACTCGATGGGGCATGATATAAATGAATATAAGCTTGTTTCAGAGAATATCCAATCTTCTGCAGTCGAAAGAGAAGCAAAAGATGTTCATTTTGAAAGAACTATAAGAGTTTCCGAAGCGGACTTGTTATTGGAGAAAAAATTGAATGAAGAACAACGAAAAGCTTATATTGTAATTGTTGATAGAATATTTTCTAATAAAGCAAGAGCATTTTTTATTGATGGTCCAGGAGGAACTGGCAAAAGTTTCTTATACCGAAGCTTATTAGCAACAATAAGATCTAAAGGATTTGTAGCCTTAGCAACTGCAAGTTCTGGTGTTGCAGCTTCTATTCTTCCTGGAGGACGAACTGCTCATTCGCGTTTTAAGATCCCTATTAATGTTGATGAAAACATCAGTTGCAATGTTAGCAAACAAAGCTCACTTGCATGTTTGATTCGGGACACAAAACTAATTGTCTGGGATGAAGCATCAATGGCTAAAGCAAAAACCATTGAAGCTTTTGATTTACTATTAAGAGATCTGATGGATACGAAAATGCTTTTTGGCGGAAAAGTGGTTGTTTTAGGAGGTGATTTTAGACAAACTCTTCCCGTTGTTCGAAATGGAAAAAAAGAAGACTTCATTTCTCAAAGTTTATTATACTCACAAATCTGGAACCAACTTGAAAAATTACATCTATTAGAGAATATGCGCGCAAGAACGGACCCTGCTTTTTCAGAGTACTTGATGAGAATTGGTGATGGAAAAGAAAACTTAACTCAGAGGATAAAGTCCAAATTCCGAATTCTCTGCTCATTCCTTTTACTACTGAAGAACAATCCTTACAAGAGTTGTTTAACGTAACATACCCTAATATAGATTCACTGTTTCATGATTCTTCCTCCTTAGCTTCTCATGTCATTTTAACAACCAAAACTGATTATGTTCATGAAATAAATGTTATCCTAATATCTAAATTTCCAAATAGTGCAAGATCATTTATTGCAATAGATGAAACTGTTGAACCAAATGATCAAAGTCAGTTTGAAGATTATCTCCATACTTTAAATCCTGCTAATTTGCCACCTTACAAATTGACTTTAAAAGAAAATTGCCCAGTGATGTTACTACGAAATTTAAATCCTTCTGAAGGTTTGTGTAATGGTACCCGATTGACTTGTTGCAGTTTCAAAACACATGTTATAAGTGCAAAAATTGCTAGCGCTGACTTTCAGAACAAACATGTTTTTATACCGAGAATACCTTTATTAGCTTCAGAAGAGTAAAAATTGTCAGTTCCTTTCAAAAGAACACAATTTCCAATAAGGTTATGTTTTGCTATGACTATAAATAAAGCTCAAGGTCAAACTTTGGATTTTGTTGGAATTTATTTGCGTGAGCGTGTGTTTTCCCATGGTCAACTTTATGTTGCTTTATCGAGAGCTAAAACTATACTTCAAAAGGCGTGAGGCTACTAATTCGACCATTGACTTCTGACAGCAATGATGATCACTCGACATACAACATAGTCTACAATGAAATTATTCAAAAAGCATTCGCTTAGCTAAAAACAGGTACAAATTTTTATGCCTTACTTCTTGTAAAAAATAGTTGATTCAAACTTAATAGTTCTATTTTGAAATTTTCTTATATACTACCTTCAAATATCTACAATTTTTTTTTGTGTCCATAGGATAAATATTGTTGTCCTGGTTCTCATAGCTGTGCATCAACAAATATATGATGAAATTATTGACAAGGTAAAGATACGTCTAACGAGACCTGTAGTTGGTGATTCGTTCAGCAAAGGTGCTGAAACAAGCTGACCTTATTGGATCTCTCAAATTCAAGTTATTGGTACTTAAAAATCTAATCTTTTTGACCCCCTTTTGTTATTTTCTTGAATTTATTTGTTTGTTGTTGCTTCCCTATATGTTGCCATTGATGGGTGTGTCTTTGGTTTTTTATCTTGATTGTTGGTCATTGTCTTATGGAAAATTCACTATCTTGTGGTACATGAGTAGTAAAGAAGCTAAAGTTAAGCTTATTGGGTCTCTCAAACTCATGTTTTTGGTACTTAAAAATCTAATCTTTTTGACCCCTTTTGTTATTTTCTTGAATTTGTCTGTTTGTTGTTGCTTCCTTATGCAGTTGTTTATGTTGTCTTTGATGGGTGTGTCTTGGATTCTTTGTCTTGATTGTTGGTAATTGTGTTATGGGAATTTCACTATCTTGTGGTACATAGGTTACTAAGAAGCTAAAGTTGAGCTTATTGAGTGTCTGAAACTCAAGTTATTGGTACTTAAAAATCTAATCTTGTTTACCCCCTTTTGTTATTTTCTTGAATTAATGTGTTAGTTCTTACTTACATTTGCAATTATTTATGTTTCCTTTGAGGTGTGTTTTGGATTCTTGGTCTTGATTGTTGGTCATTGTCTTATGGAAACTCCGCTATCTTGTGGTACATAGGCTAGCCTAGACTTTGATCTGTTTGCTCTATGGATCCCTTTGTAGTCAATTTCCGTATCCTTTTCCTTTTAGTCACTTCCATTGAGCCACCTGGTAGTAAAGAATCTTAAGTGGAGTTTTTAGGGTGTGTGAAACTCAAGTTATTAGTACTTAAAGCTCTAATCTTTTTTTCTTTTTCCTTGATTTAATCTTCTTGTTTAAACTTCCCTATGCAGCTATTTATGTTGCCTTTCATATTTGACATTTCTCCGCATTTTCCAACCCGAAGCTAAGCCCTAAACTGATTTGTAAGGTATCTACTCTGTTTCCAATTTCATCACACTGCCATGTAGCATCTGTAATGTCTGTCTCTCCTAAATCATTAGGCGGAAAACGGTCGTCCCAAGAGATATCATAGATTAACTCGGAACAATTTCACAAGATTCTAGAAGACCATGACAGCTCTGCCACCCTTGAATGACGTGATGATACAATTGGTTCCAACGGATACTCCTTCAATTCAAGTAAGTTATGATATGAATTATCGTGACAAAAAAGCTATTTCAATAATTTTGTGGCCGAGAGTTGCTGTTGTTGACATACAGTTGACTAGCTTGCTTCCTATAAAAAGATTGAGCTTTGGGGTTAGAGCACAGCTCACTGGGGATTAAATGAATACCTGTTTAGGAAATCATTGGTGGTTGTCTATTATGTGCCGAAATGTGCATTGCAAATTTCACGTTAAAAATAGTTATCTATATAAAATGAATATCAGAAGTATTTTCTGATTTTGATTTTGAATTGCTTTTTCTACGCCACTTTTGATGTGTTGTTTCAGTGTTAAAGTTCCTTCAACTGCTTGTTAATGTTAACTGTACTTTCACTGGTCCTATTTTGAACTTAACATTATAAAACTGATTATCCTATTCTTAATTACCATAATTTCCCTATGTAACAAAAGTTGCATTTGTATATAATAAATCATATTATAGCAACTACAGTTTAGTAGTTATTGTAAACCATTTAGTTGGGATGTTTTGCTGCTCAATTAAGCTTCTAGCCATTCGAATGCAATGACAGCATATCCCATTAACAATTTACACGTCAAGTCTTCATTTCTAACTTGCTTTCTTCGCTTTCTGCAACATGGTTCATTCTAATAATTTGGCTATTTTTGCATGCCTCATTCTGATTCGCCGAAAAAGAGACTAACTATCGATGTAATTACATTGGTACTTACAACATGCAGAGTGGCACTTAATGCCTACTGCAAATTTTGCCGGCCAACAAACACCACCACCTTCACACCTCTGCTCTCTCTTCCCCTTTTCTTGTTGTCGGCCTTACACTTTACTGGAGTTCACTGCTTGTGTCCTATTTCAGCTGAAAATACTTTATAGCTTTCATTTTGATTCCCTAACTACGCTTCTACTATTTGACTTTGCAATCCTTTTGCAATTCCTGTGTATGACGTCCCTTTATTTTTTCATTTTCCCCTCTGTTTCAGCTCCTCTTCTTCTTCACTTTGTACTTCTCTATATTTTGAGCTTTCTTAACATACCACTTTGTACTATTTCTAAGCTTCATCCTATCTCAGCAATCGTTGTGTAATAAGATTTTAACTTGAAGATTTAACAAACTAAATTTTGTATATAAATATTAGTCCGAATGGTAAGTTTAGCTATCTAAGCCCAATAAACATTCTGATTTATCATCCTCAATCTGTAAAAGTATCTACTTTTAGGTGTGCTTTACTTTCTTTTATAGTATATCCACACAGTTCTCTGATCCATTGTAAATCTCATACTTATATTGTAGTGCTGCTCTAAATCTACAGTTGTTTCCAATTTTGTTTAACACATACTAGAAAGGTTTGCAGGGTCAACAGATATAGACTTGTTGCCCCTATATGCAGCTATTAGCTCATTTTCCGCAAGTTTGTTTCTTATAATTTCCTTGCAGATTTAGGGCCATCTCGGAAATAAGCTGAACCTGTTACATCTATCAAGGAAAGGATTAATAAGAGTACATCGTCTATGTAACTGAGATTTCCTGTTCTATCTGAATATAATTGTTGCAGGCCATAGTAGAAAACAAAATGTCTGCTTCCGTTCTTAAAAACACCACAGAGAAATATGCATACCTATGGCATTAGAAGTCTCCAACTGTCAGTGCTGACCTTCACAGGGACGATCAAATTACCTCCCTCTTTTGCGGATTTGCAGTTTAACACATAGAACTATAATCACTATCATATGTTAAGTTAATATAGGTAATTGCAGATTTTTAGTGTATACCAAATTAACAAGCAGAGGAATTTCCAAGACACTCACAATTTGTCATACAATATACTCATGTTGGGCTCGGGCAACGCCCGGGCTGCTTTTACTAGTATTAATAATAAGCCAAATTGATTCATATTTTCCTGAAGTCTTAAGGAGTCCCACCCCAAAATGCATGGCCATTCTTTCCACTTCCACTAAGTAAAATGGATTCTAAAGTGACCCTTAAGGATTTTGATGTTCGAACTTTACTTGCTAGCAATTTTGACATTCGGATACATACTCAACATTGTTTTTTTTTCCATTCTCGTCCACTAATATAGCCGCCATAACCTCAGTACATCTTTCACACCTAATGAATTGAATATCATGAACCATGAGACTTTATCAATACATTCAGTATCAACTCATCAACCTGAGGAACACAAATCCTTCCTCTAAATTTGTAAAATTGAGCATTCCACATGCATCGAGAGTGGCATCTTGGGCCTCCCCTGTTGGGAAAACGCGGACAAGCACAAAAATATATATGGTAAAAGTAATGGAAATAAAATGGGAAAATAACGACACCAAGAATTTTACGTGGAAACCCTTCTGAATAAGGGAAAAAACCACAGGCCAAGAGGAGCAACTGATATTACTATAGTAAGGAATTTTACACTGTGTAGTCACGAATACAATACTCAAAGTGACTACTACACACTCAAAAGGAACAACACTCTTTTGGTTTCCGTCTTACTAAAATATCGCTCACACTCTATTTTTCTTCACATACTATTTTCTTATATATAGTCTATGGAATACCTCACTTTGCTCTCAAAATGGTTTTTCTCTCTAACTTGGTGTGTTTGGCTCTCTATTTATAGGAGAAATCTACTCCTAATGATGTCACAAGTGACATCACAAAAAACACAAGGTTTCAACCTTTGCACCTATACAGATTTCTTGGTAAGATTTTAGTTGAAAAAAGAAATGGTGAGCATGATTTGTTACAGCATTTGTTGACTTTAACAATAAGCAACAAACATTAATTCAACCATTCCTGCATTTTAACTTTCCTTATGTTTATCTACAATGGGTGTGGACCCCACATCCCCAGGTACCACCTTATTTCTGATCTTGTTAAATACCTGATCATTAAAGTGCTTGCAGACACGTAATTTTTGACCGAATTTAAATTTTATACCCTTTATAGAATTTAAATATTTTTTATTAATATTTTGACTTTTATCCTATTTTATTTAGTTTATTTTTAAAACATTTAAAAACTATAAAAAATAGAATCACACTTTAAGGTATATTTTTATTTATTCACTCAAAGTTTTAATAATAAATTAGTAATTTTAATTTTTATATTTTTTAATTTAGCTATTTAATTTTTCTTAATATTATTATTATTTTATTTAGTAACAAAAAAAACAACTAACCATTTACCCCACTACCTCAACCCCTCTACACTACCCCACTTCCCACTACACACCCACTGTCTCTCCCCCACACACTACTAGCACAACACACCTCACTATATATCTACAATCAACCAAAAGGAAAAGAGAGGGAAGAGAAGAAAAAAATTCAGCAAAACAAACAAAAGCATACAAAAAAAAAGAGGAGAAGAATCAGAAAACAAAAAAGAAAAATCAGCAAACAATAAAAAAACAAACATTTTCATTCCCTTTCAAGAACCCAACAAAAAATTATAAAATTTGTGGGCGTTCTAATCGAGATTCAGTCAAGATTTTTGCGATATTCAACTTTAACTTATCTCTTCTAATTTATTCATGGAATTTGATATAATTTTATGGATTTATATATACATACATATATATATATATATATATATATATATATATATATATATACATACATACATATATATATATATATATATATATATATATATATAGTTTTGATTCATTCAAATTCAATTGAAATAAGATGTGAAATTAAATATATTTGCTGTTATTTATTATTGTACAATTTTGATGCTTTGAATAAGTTTCTAGTTAATGTCACGTAGAATCTCATTGAATATCGAAAATTAATAAGGATTTAGAGTTAGTACATTGAATTTTGAAAAAATTGTGATCTCTTAAAATGAATGGGTCATAACATTTTTCTTGTCTCGATTTAAATAATAATGATGAAGTAGGTATAGCTAGGCTAATAAATAAGTAAATAAATAAAACAAATTGTTTTTGTTTTATGTTATCACACAAAAATAAGATTTAATTTAACAAATTGTTATTGTCTTGTTGTAGTAAAAAGTGTACTCTTCATTTTGACAAAACTTAAGAGTAATAAAAATATAAAATATTAACATATAAAATAAAAGATATAGAAATAGTGCAGAATTATATATTGTATCCTCAACATTTAAATGTATTTTACATTATTTAGTTTTATGCATGAAGGAAAAACATTTGTTTTAATGATTAGATGAATTTAAGGCATATAAATATTTGTTTCGATTAAGAATGCGGTTGCATCTTTTTTGAGACATTAAAAATTCAAGGATGCGGTGGCGCACCTTGTTTAAAAATATAAATAACTTTTATTAATTTTAAGTAACACTTATAGACAATTATTAGGTGGGAGAAACTTGAGAGATAAAGACAGTTATTTCTCCAAATGTCGAAGTCGAGAATGCAGTTATGCATCTGATTTGAGACCAAATAAAAGTTCAATAATTAAAATGCAAACAAGTCATGACCTAAAAATAATATATCCAAATCTTTTTTAAAATAAGTATAAGTCAATAAAAGCGACCGTTCTAGAACCACGGGACTCAAGGAATGCCTAATACCTTCCCCTCGATGAGCAGAATTCCTAACCTGAATTTCCGGTTCATAGACCAAAATAAAGAGTCATTTCCTTTTAGTTAAGGATTAAAAATAAAAGGTGATTTGGAACACCACAACTCAATTTCAAGTGGCGACTCTGAAAGAAAATAATAATCTCTTAATCAATAACGTCACTTAAATTGGAAAGACCCTCTACGCCGCCGTGCGCAAAAAAGGGGTATGACATCTTTGGCGACTCTGGTGGGGATTAACCAGAATTCGAGCTTTGAATATTAGTTTTTACTTGATTTTATTATTTTATTTTAGTGGATATATCTTGTTTGATGGCCTAATGTGCTACCTGCTGCTCATTTTTTTGCTTTTATATTTATATTGTTGAACTTAACTAAAAATAAAATAAAAAATAAAAAAAATCACTCACACCTTATGAGTCTTTGACTACATTTGTACACATTTACAGAATGCAGTTATGAATCCTACTTTCCCTTAAGATAAAATTGGAGTGTCTTGGAACCCAGTGAAGGATATTTAGTCACATATGTTAGGCGGAGTTGAACAAGCAATTAAGTCGGAATAGCGCTGCTACCAATAAGTTTCCCCTTCCTGGCTCGAGTTGTCCACTCGGGTAAGCCAGTCTAGATATCTATCTCCTTCAGGTTTGAACCTACTAAAAGTAGAATATGAACATGGTTATCCCTAAAAGACTCTGAATATTTTTCATTATTTGCATGTAACTTAGTAAGCCTCTGAACAAGAGTTGGCGACTCTTCAGACATAGTGTAATAAAAAATATTATCTTTCAATTTTGACAGAAAAAAAAAGAAAAGGAAAAACATAAAAATATTTCTTCTTTTAGAAGTTATTATGTCTTTTTAAAAAAGAAATGAAAGATTTCTCACTGAACATTTTCTTTATTTTTTAAATATTTAAATTATTTTGGTATAATTAATTAAAAAATTAAAAAACTTAATAATACTTTGAGAAATATTGCATTTGTCAAGTCAAGTAGTAACATCAATATTAAAAAATTAAACTGTTCAATTTGAACGAACTACGCACACCTCATGCTCACTTGATGAGATACGTAGGCAATCCTCTCTGGGTTCGGTGATTCTTTATTTTAAATTTTTTTTTAAAAAAATCTCAAAATTCAAAACAAAAAGATGAAAAACAAGGAGTTTTAATTTTTATCAAAAAAAAGTTTTTATTAATTTTCTTTTAATAATTTAAAAAAATTTGAAGGATTTTCCTCATTTTTTTTAAAAAAAAATACAAAGATCTTATCCATGTTCGCAAGCGTGTTACATACGCTATTCCGAACAGATTTTGATCAATGCATTACCAAATAATTTATTTCATTTTTAAAAAAAATAAATTAGTAATTAATAATTAAGAAATGTCTAACCCTAACAAACTTAATCATCTATGCACAGAGTTAAATTAAGGTGGTTGATTTGTGGTTAAGCTGACATCTCATCCCTACAATACAAGGTCAAAAGGGAAAAAGAAAATGGTTCATAAAGACGAAAATGATTAGGACAATGATGAAGTTCAAAACCAGATGACCTCACAAGAAAAAGAGTCAACAGAAGAAGTAAGAGTATTATGACAACATATGACAGAGATGTACGAAACTTGGATGAGTGGAAAAGCTCCACCATCTTCAATCTCCGACTATATAAATACAAATATGTCACCCCCTATCCAAGTGTCGACAAATGATCCAATTTATCCACCTGGATTTGGTCCTTATGCTAACACATCCAACGTTGTTGAAACTTCTACGGTACGCCCTTTGAGTATATCAATGACGAATAACCCACTCTTCGTGTCGACTGCTTGACTAATAGCGTCCCACCACCTATAATGGAGTCAAAATCCAATAATGATCCACCACCTAAAATTCAGTATGATCGAGATTATAACCCTGAATTGACATTCAAAATCCCAAACTCTTACACTCACAGTCATCAGTATAGTTTCCCTATTGAAGCTAAAACAGTTGTTAAGAACGAGAAACATGAATAAATGACGAGAAAAATGAAGAGTTTGGAACAGAGTGTAAGAGATATGCAAGGATTGGGAGGTCACAAAAGTGTCTCATTCAATGATTTATGCATGTTTCCCCACATTCATCTACCCATTGGTTTTAAAACTCCAAAATTTGAGAAGTATTATGGATATGAAGATCCTCTAGCTCATTTAAAGAGATATTGTAGTCAACTGAGAGGGGCCGAAAACAAAAAAGAATTGTTCATGACTTATTTTGGGGAAAGTTTGATGGGAATTGCCTCAGAAATAGATCAAGATACTTCTAACTGGCATACATAGGATGATTTGGATCGATGTTTTGTTTAACAATTTCAATATAACATTGACATAGTTTCGGATCGTACAACACTGGCAAACATGAGAAAAAAGACCATCGAAAATTTTCGTGAATATACTATAAGGTGAAGGGAATAAGCTGCGAGGGTTACGCCGTCAATGAAAGAGTCTGAAATGATTGATGTTTTCCTCCAAGCGCAAGAACCAAAATACTTTCATTATTTACTTTTTGTTGTTGGCAAAATATTTGCCGAAATTATTAAGATTGGTGAAGTTGTGGAAAATGACATCAAGTCTGGAAAGATTGTAAGTCAAACTGCCTTGAAAGCCACAACACAGGTTATTAAAAATGAATCAGGAAATCTTGGAGGAAAGAAATTGAAGGAGGATATAGTGAATGTTGTGTCAGACACACAAAAAAGTCCAAGGAGTCTATTTTATCAATCTGCACCACCTTAATACCATCACCATATCCCATGCAAGATACACAATACTCTATGATCCCACCTCAATATACAGTCTATGGTGCACAATCACATTATATCCACCAAACAATTCTCAATGGCGAGCACCAACACATCAAAATGTTCGTCCATCTTCTAAGATTTTCGAACACCTTATAATCTCTGTCCAAGATAGAGATTTGGAGGAGGTTAAAGTCCTAGAAATAATTTCACACCGATTGGAGAGTCTTACACAAGTTTATTTAATAAGTTGAAACATTTGAAGATGATAGAGCCAATTGCTCAAAATTATGTGGACCCACATGCAGAAGGTTTCAATCCTATAATACGGTGTGCATATCATTCTGATACTCCAGGGCACAGTACTGAAGATTGTCGGAACTTAAGAAGAAAGGTGGAATATATGATTCAAACAAAGAGGATTGTAGTTCAAAATAAAATAATGACCCCCAAATGTTACTAAGAATCATCTACCGGAGCATAGTAATGTACACTTCATCAAAATGATATGTGATGATAAAGAATATGAAAATTCTTTCAATTCTCAAGAAAAAACAATTAAAATTGTTGAAGCTTTCATGAAGGCTAGCGTGCAAAATAGTGTATGAAGTCAAGCTTGGTGATGGGGATACACTCTTCTTTTCTCTAAAAAGAGAGTATGGATAATTTATTTTGTCATCATATCTGCTATGCAATCTTTTCTTATTTTATTTTAGTAAGTTAGACTTTTCTATCATTTCTCTTAGATGTTTGTTTGTTGAGTCTTGTCGTAATTTGGGTTATTATAGAGTTGTAACCTGAAATTTAGTTTGTTGTTTGATTACTAAGTCTTTTAATCTTATATAATATTTTTCTTGTGTCATTTTGATCCGTTCTATTTCGCTTTTCACATATGCATCTCTTTTCAATTCAATTTTTGTGACATGCTCTACAAGATGATTTGGTGAGATCTTATATATCTACTCATTGAATGTATACGCCATATAAGTTCAAAAAAAATATATATTCAAGGAAATGAATAAAGGACTTAAACACCTTGATACATCCTTTAGTAAGGAAAAATGCGTAAAGAATTGACATATGTCATTTGTTGTCAAGAATTTATTACTCAGATGGAGATTTCAAGCTAACAAATATATACATATCCAACAATGCATATGCTGCAAAGAGATAATGTCTGATTTTCACTTCACATCTTAAAGAGTATGTTTGTATTTGACATTTTTAATAATTGATATGACGAAGACATTTCATTCTAATATCCAAACATCGTATAGTCCTTTGCTACCCCTTTTGAGCCTTAATTTTTTTTTCATACCCCTCTTTTGGAATCAAAATACAGAAAAAAAAGAGAAGAAAGAGTCACAAATAGAAAAAAGAATTATAAGTAAAAAAAAGAGTCGAGAGAAAAAAAATAGTTGAAAACAATAATAAAAAATCAATAACAACAAAAGAACAGACGTCCTGAACTACGTTTGACCTGATTCTTGCTTTGAAAAGATATGTATGCAGCCTTATTATAAGGTTCGGTCCAACCAAGAAAAAAAACTAAAAGGTCCTCATCACAAAAACTGAGGCAAAATTATAATAATAATAATAATAATAATAATAATAATAATAATAATAATAATAATAATAATAATAATAATAATAATAATAATAATAATAATAATAATAATAATAACAATAATAATAATAATAATAATAATAATAATATTTTTATACAAAATAGAGTCGATTCCAAAAGTTGTAAGTCTTAACCCTATTACCGCATTATCTTTGAGTCTGTATGACAATCCTTTCTTTGTAACCCTATCCAAAAGCCACGTTACAATCCAAATAAAGACCTTTTGATCAATTTTTAACAATGACAAGTCAAGTAAGCTTTTAGTGTTGATTGTTATATAAGAAATTGTCATGTCCTTCGTATGAGGAGTGAATAATGAGGAAATCTTATCGATGAAGATCCTTCAAAGAACTATAAGGCATCATTTGTGTTGAGAGAAAGTGAAAAATGAGAGAGTCTTATTGGTGAAGACCCTCAGGACACTATAAGACGATGATGAGTGAGAGATATACAAAATGAGTGAGATTGTTGGTGAAAAAAATATTTTGAAGCACCACAAGTCGAACACCCGAATACCCACCCATAGAATGTATATATAATATATATATATATCATAAATAAACTCATACATATCTAATCATATATATTTATACACCAAAAAAAATTATGACTGGTAAAGTACTTTTGGAAGTTTAATTTAAATGTTAATAACTTTGATATATAAATTTTACTGAGAATTGTGATTTGCAAAAAAAATTAAAATCTAGTATTAGCGTTGTATAAACGAATTCTTATTATTCTAGATTATCATAAATAACATCCTTAATTAGTAAGGTTGATTGTTAGCTTTTTGGTCCAAACTTCTTTTAAAGTTCAAAATCAATGGGCTAACTTCACATTCTTTCATGTGTTTCATATCTAGATCTCTCTTATTTATAGTTAGGAAACCTTTATAGTTCGCTCTCGATATGATCTCGTATTGGGACCTACCATTTTAGTCTTCTTGTGATGGGCTTGTCATTGAGAGTCCCAATGGCCTGGTTAGGTGAGTTTTTCACAATATTTTGTGATTGTCGATAATGTATTATTCAACGTCCTTATATTTTGCCTAGAATTTTATCTTCTCCCAATAGGATTTATAAATCATGAGACTTTTCGAGTTGCTAAGGTTGGATAATTCACGTCTAGTTGTATTCATGACGACAATAGACAAGGCTGGGGAAATACATTATGATCAATCACAAAAAAATCTTGAAAAGCTTAGTTAGGCATGTCAATAAGCCTCACGATGACAAGCGCATCACGCTAAGGCCAACTTAATCAGGCCTCCAAGGCTCGTTTCGAGAGCGAGTTATAAGGACTCCCTAACTATAAATAAGTAAGAGTCAAGAGATAGAAACAAACAAAAAAAATTGAAGCTAGTGCATCGAATTTTGAACTTTAAAAGAGATTTAGAGTTTTGATCAAGAAGGCAAGAATCAACTCTACTAACTAAGATATGGTGTTTAAGATAATTTGGAGTGATTGTAATTCATTTATGATAGTCCCTTTTAAAGTGTCCTTCGCGTTCAAGTGACGGTCTACTAGCTAATGAGTAAGAAGCATCTTGACCACCTTGAGTTAGAGAGTGTTGTGGGACACTTGAATACCCATCCATTGAAGCGTGCATATATATCCGTCTAAATTGGATCATAAATAAAACTCATACAAATCTAATCATATATATTTTATAAACCAAAAATAAGATACGGGTGGTGGAGTTATTTCTTGAAGCTTAATTCTAACTTTCATCACTTTGATATATAAATTTTGGGGAGAATTGTGATTTGCGAAAAATATAAAAATTCTAGGATTAGGGCTAGCATAAATGAATCCTTATTATTCCAGATTATCATAAACAACATCTTCAATTAGTAGGGTTAATTTTTACCTTCTTGGTCAAACCTCTTTTGAAGTTCAAAATCAATGCACCAACTCCACATTCTTTCACGTATTTCTATCGGTTGATATCTCTTATTTGTAGTTAAAAAACTTTTAAATTTCGCTCTCGATGCGAGATCTAATTGGGACCTGACCAAGTTAGTCTGGGCTTGTGATTGAGAGGCCCACTAACCTAGTTAGGTGCGTTTTTCATAATATTTTTGTGATTGTCAATAATGTATTTTTTTCATGTCCTTATAGTTTGCCTAGAATTAATGGTATATTAGTTAGTGTTTGTAAGGATTAATCAACACTTATTAATTTTGAAAAGAATTTCAAGCTCAGTCTCATTCTTTTGAAAATAATTTTATAATTGAACCTCAAGTCTAATTGGTGTATCTGTAAATATTTAGACTGTCTATTTCATCAAATATGTAATTAGATGTAATGGAGGAGAATACATTTTAAGGGGCATGATCTTTTCACGATTTGTTATAAAATAATATTCAAAACGATTATAGATTTATATTGAAAACTTTGATTTTTTGTAAAAAAAATAATCTAATAATTGGTGAATAAATGCTAATAACACAATTCTTTTTTTAAAAACTACTACAACAATAAAAATGGAGCAATAAAGAAAAAAGAAAAAGATTACGATAAAGAAAACAAACAGGTCCACTAGATATGGATCTAGATAGAAAGAGAGAGAGAGAGAGAGAGTCATTTAATTGGTCAATCATAGAGAGAAAAAGAAAGAGATAAAGGGTGTGTTTGGCATGAAGCGAAATTTTTCAGAAAATGTTTTTCAATATTCTCATGTTTGGTTGCGTCAAATGTCTAGGAAAATATTTTCCAAATCAACTCATTTTTCTCATATTTAAGGAAAATGACTTTCCTTAAAAAATTAAGGAAAATATTTTCCAAAACTCTTTTTCAACTTCAAATTACAATTTTTATTGTTGAAAAAATCAATTTATTTTGTTTCTACCCTCAAATTAGCTCCCCCCACTCCAAAAAAAAAGAAGTTGCGGTGATATACACGTGTCACCATGTGTATAACTATTTTTTTCATATATTTTTTAAAACAAAATCTTATTTTCTTTGCCTTGTATTTTAAAAAAGAGAATACTTATATTTTCTTTGCCTAGTATATATATATATATATATATATATATATATATATATTATTTTTATTACCTTGTATTTAAAATGTATAACTTACAAAAATCCCATAGTATAAAATCTAAATAACACTCTATCCCTACTTTTTTTTCTATTTTAAAAAAATCCCTTAAAATAAAGTCATCCGGATACATGCATTATATGTGATACATTGCAAAAGTTGGCAGTAGCACCTTTTAAGGAAAATAGTTGTCTGTTGCGCTTTATTAGGAAAATTAACCTAAAATTAATTTTATATCCCACGATTCAAGCATAAGTGATTGTTATCAATCCATCCAAATCTGTAATAGAAAATCTGTAATAGATTCATATCTTTCAACATTCAAATTTCCATCATCTCCATCAAGCCGTCATTGCAGCCTAAGTCGTGAAGAATTTAAATTAATCGACAATATTGGCTGGTACAATATTAATATATATCGATTTTGTTAAGAGAATCGGTAATTTGAGTAAGCGAGATGAGTTATGAAATTGTTGTTGGACAATAAATTTCATTTATGAATCTCATAGCCGCCATTTCAATCAAGTTAGAGATTAGGTCAATCTTGAAAATCAAATACATCGTCGAAGATAATAACTCATCTCCATTAAAAATTAAGTAATTAATAGGGGATCATTGATAGGTGCTCATGTCATCATTGTGAATTATCTTGGTCAGATTGGACTTGTATATTCACTAGGCTCGATTGCCACACTTTCCACATTGCTGTAAAGTTTGCTGAGATCCTGACCAACATGGACAGGTCTGAGGTAAGAAACTTGAGAAGGAGGCGAAGTTCTTGAAAAATGGTAATGCTGGTATGGTTAAGATGATTCCCACCAAGCCTATGGTTGTTGAGACCTTTGTTGAGTACCCAACATTGGGTTGTTTTACCGTGAGAGACATGAGGCAAACTTTTGTTGTCGGTGTTTACAAGAAGGACCCTACTGATGCCAATAACAAGATAAATAAATTAAAAATCAATACATTACTACTTATATATCTTGTTTAAATTGATAAGTTTGTATCTCTACTTAGATACATTAAATAAGTAATTGTTGTCCATAAGATGTTAGGTTTGAGATTGATACAGTACCTTGTGGTAGTTGCTACGTATTAGATACAATTAATATAAATTTGAATCTACCTATCATGTCTAAAAAATTATGTATTTTTTCATGCAAGAATATAATACTCCCTCCATTTCAAAAAGAATGATCTCCTTTTCTTTTTAGTCTGTTTAAAAAAGAATGATCTATTTCTATTTTGATAACAACTTTTCACGTGGCATGTTTAAGGCCACAAGATTGAAGGACAATTTTGTACATTTTACATAACTTTAATTTAGTTACACATGATCAAAAGCCTTCTTTACTTTCTTAAACTCTGTGTCAAGTTAAACTAGACCATTCTTTGTGAAACAGAGGGAGTATTATGTATCTGATACATTATACGATGTATCAGTTATATGATTTAGTAGATAAAATATTGTGTTCTATAAAATTGTGTATATAACACTCAATTTATACAGTTGTGTTTGATATAAAGTTGTATTTGATATTAACATTGTTTAAAAGACATAATGTTGTGTGCATGATTCATTATGTTGTGTATCTACTACATGATTTAATAGATATATTAATTCGCTCCATATTGATTATATTAGATACATAGATGGAAGATCTTCATATTTTGCTTCAAACTAAACAAACTTTTGATAATAACATTTACGTATCACCATTTATGAATCTGAAACATACTTGTGTGACACTTTAATGTATCACGTACTGTTTACGGATACATACCAACACCTAAATACGTGATAAATGATACATTTGGTAGAAGTTTTGTATCAAATATCAAAACTAATTAAGTTTATGTATCAAAATTTGAATGCATATCTAAATTTGAATAAGATAGAAGATACGTAGCAACACCTCGATACATGTTCAAATCGATAAGTTTTGTATTTGTACTAGATGCATTAAATAAATAATTGTTGTCCATAAGATGTTTGATTCGAAATCGATACATTAATGTGTGGTAATTGCTATGTAATTGATACATTTAGTATAAATTCGAATTTACGTATCGTATCTAAAACATTAGTGTGTGATACATTACTATTTATGCATCTCGTTAAATTCATAATATTGTATTCATACTAGATACATTAAATAAGCAATTGTTACCCATAAGATGTTAGATTTAAGATCGATACATTACCGTGTAATATTTGCTATGTAATTGATACATTTAGTATAAATTTTGAATTTACGTATCATATCTAAAAAATAGCACATTATACATTACTATTTATGTATCTCATTAAAATTGATAGGTATTATATTGTTTCCCATTAGCAAGCTGCACGTTCATGTTTAAATCCACAGAGACCAAATACCCTTTCTACTTTAATCCCCACTTTAGCTTTACCATCACAGGATTTTCAGCAAATTGATTTAAAAAATGGGTTCAGATTAATTGGTATTATCGCCATTGAACCTTTTTCGAGGTTTAGGATTTCACAAGAGGAAGAGAAAAAAGCTTGATTATTATCAAATAATAACTACTATTATTACTTCTTCTTTTTTTCTTCATGTTTACGTTTTAGTGTTGAAATGTAACAACCCGAAAAATGGATATGATAAGTAATGCTTAATGTGTCTAGAATGCCTACGATTAGATGGGGTTCACACGGATTGATGCGCGTGGAACCAGACCTCTGAACCCTTTCTACAGCCAAGCCAACTAACTTGGGGAGTTAGTTGAGCTAGGAAAGGTTGAGTCCAGCCATGTAGGGCTCTCGAATACGAAGATTTACTCGAATGAGTCTTTACCGGACTTAAAAAGGGAAAATCATAGTTTTGGAGGGTCTAGGGGTAAAATGGTCTTTTTCCAGGTTAAGGGTAGTATCGTAATTACCCTAAATATATAATTAATTATTTAATTAATAAGGTGGAGGGGAATTTTGGGGAGAGAGGGCCGAAAATTGGCTCTTAGAGTGAAGTCTTACTCCACCCGGGTTCGAACCTAGGTGGAAGCAATGAATTAAATTTGTTTTTATTTAAGTTGGTAAATTAATGTAATTAATTAATATTTATTATTTATTGGCTGATTTAAAATAAAAGGGAAATCAGATTTTTTAATATTTAACTAAAGCTTATTTGACTAAGTCCTAAACTAGACTCCTAAGCCTAAGATAACTCTCTCCTCTCACGTCTATCTCTCAACACACGTTCAATCTCTCTTCTTTTTAACGTTCTCTCTGCCAAAATAACTTCAAGAATAGAAAGATAAATCAAGTTCTTCACACTTGAAGAACTCACCACGAAAGATAAAAACGAACAACGAAATCAATCACGTAGGCAAAGAAAAGGTTGTCCGTCGAGTTTGGTGTTGAACTTTCGGTGTTGGACGTGTGTTTGGAGGAGTTATTTGGGCAGCAAGTCGAGGTTTGAACGTAAAAAAGGTATGGATTCTCTTCTCTCTTGGTTCCTTTCCCAAGAGACTCCTTAAGGTTCAGTATATTCTAATCCAAAAACTAGGGTTGTTCCCCGTTGCATGTCCCTGTCACTAGCTCCCAATGATTTGTAGGTTGGGTGTTTGCTGGTAGATATTAGGCGTGTATTGTGTTTTCGTGAAAGAATATGTTCATGAATGTATGTTTAAAATCATATGAATGACAACCTATGTGTTCCGAAACTATGTGCATGTGTGTGCAAAAATGTGACTGTGACTAGGTGTTCTCGGGTTAAGGCTAAAAAATTGTGATGTTATGCTTGTTATCTTATGTGCATAAATTTATGTAAATCGCGATGTTCATATGAGATGAAATGTGGCTGATTTGAGTGATAATCTCTTGGCTAAACGAATCCATGAAAATACACCTAAAACGTTCTAAATGCACTATGAAATTTCCCTAAGAACTAATGTGTAACTTGATGAAAAGATGCTGAAAAACTACAAAATTTCCAGCTTCAAGTGATGAATTTCGGTCAAGTTAAGAGGGTTCAAAATGTTGTGAAAAATGAATTAAAACAAGTGAGGTCATGGAGGATTGAACCCGTGACCTCACCATGTTCAAAACCATGAAAATAAAGAAGTAAAAAAGAATGTGGTGAAGGGGATTCGAACCATGGTCTTGGCTGAAAAATGATGTATAAAAATAAGAAATGAGAGGAGTGGGATTCGAACCCACAACCTCTCGGTCAAGCTTAAGAAAAAATGAAAAGAAAATAAATGTGAGGCGTGGGAATCGAACCCACGACCTCTAGGCAGAAAAGGATAACTAAAAGAAAAATAAAGTGAGGCTGTGGGGGTTCGATCCCACAACCTCACGGTCAACTCGGAAAATTCAAGAACAAAAGAAAAATAAAATAAATAAGGTTGTGAGGGATCGATCCCACAACCTCTCGGTCCCCAAAACGAATAAAAGAAAAGAGAAAAATAATAAGAAAAGGAAATGTGGAAGTTGGGGCTCGATCTCGGGTCCCAAAGTTGTGTGGACCGAAAATAAATAAAAGGAAAAATGTAAGTGTTTTCCAAGAGATTCGAACGCGGGTTCCCTTGACCAAATTCCGTATTGATACATAAATCATACGTGAATAAATGTTCAACATAATGCTGCCTACATAGATCGGAATCGAGATCTTGGCATACGTACAAGATGCATAAGTCTTGTACCACATAATTTTAGGAAGATATGAATCACTTAAACGAACTATGAATGAAGCCTCATGGCTTGTATGTATAGACCCATAAGTCTAACATACGTTTAAAAGTAAGTGAACCTAAGATGTATGTAATGAAATGATTATACCCTAAAAGGGTTAAGTAAGAGTGTGAAACATACTAAATGGCCAAGTGCATTGGCATATGATGAAATGAACAATGAAATGATGAAACCCTAGAAGGGTTAAGTTAGAATGTGAAACACACTAAATGGCCAAGTGCATTGACATATGATGAAATGAATATTCACGTAGTAAGGGGTGAGTAAATATGAAGAGCAATGTGCTAAAGTTAATGAATGTGGTGACAACATGATAAGAGTCTAATGTAAAATATGAGAGCAATCTCAAATGAGCCTAAGTAAATGTTACCAAAACGTACTCACCTATGAGAGTGTAAAGTTAATGAAGAGACCAGTCTCTATGAACACTCTAATGAAAGTATTGAGAATAATGTATACTTAATACTAATGATGAGATGAGAAATCATCTATTGAGCTATGATGTCCTCATACTAGAAGTCAGCTTTCCATGACGTATGAGTTGAAAGAAATGGAACTTTATACTGAGCACCAATAGACTAGCTATGAGCAGTGATGCCTTCTTTCGGGAAGGGCGGAGGTTCACGTAACTCTCATGAGATGAGACTGTCCGGCATGCCGGGTATGGGTCTCCTTATATCTCCTAGTCTTCGAACCTATACTGCCAATATAGGGATCTGGTGGGGTTCAATTCCCACGTACGCTAGCATGTTTTGGGTCACTTTGGCCGGTGATTTCACCTCTTTTCGGTGTGGGGGAGACACTGAATTTCATGATACTCACATGATCTATGTCGGTTAAAGTTAAAGTTCCCATGAATGAATAAGGCCAGCCTCAAATGATACACATAATGAAATGAACGATACCAAAGGTGTTAGGAGAGGATAATCAAGAGGTGAGCTAGACTCAAGTAATAACACTAGGTTATTCTTGATCATTGCACAGCAAACTCGATGAGAGTCTTAAACTACATCCTAGGTATAACTGGTGTTTACACTAGCTTACGAACGAATGAAATGAAGTACGTATGAATGAATGAAGTAGACTCTGTGTTTGCTAAAGAAGGCTCCCTAGTTGAGGTCCCATATGTTGAGCCCTCATTTTGGGAAGTCTTAATGTCAAGTCCATGATTCCAAGGTCTCATGGCATATGAATGAATGATATGAAAGATGTTATGTGCTATATGAAATATGATATGTGCTATGTGTAAGATGTTATGTGTTGTGTGCAATATGATAAGTATGATGATGCATGTTACTCTCATGACATGACTTTCCTAATCCAAATTTGGAAACCCCACTAACTTCATAATCCAAATTTGGAAAGCTCACTAACTTTCCTAATCCCAATTTGGCAAGTTCACTGACTTGACTTTCCATAATCATGTTGTTAAGAAAGAGCTATTCTTACTCATGCATGTCCTTGGTGTGTGCTTGCATATACCCATACTTAGTACAAGTGTGTACTAATCCCATACAACTCTTTATTTTTAGGTGCAGGCACAGGTGGACGCTAGAGCTCACAGGGTGACGTTGCAGCTATCCGGACATGGAGCTTTCATCCGCACTTTGTAGGCCATCATACTTTCAAGGATGTCTACCGTTACTATTTAGCTTAGATGTAGGCTTTAGCTAGTGGATTATGTTCCACTAGTGTTTCTTTTCGTTTTTATTTCAGACATTGTATTGGTGCCATTTTGGCAATTATACATTTAATGCAGTATTTGACTATTTCTTTCAGTTGATAATCTTAATGTTAGATGGTTGATTGTGAACATTATGAATGTAAGTAGAATGACCTTTATGCATGATAAGAAACAAAAAGTTTCATATTTTCCGCTAAAATTAACCTAGATGAAGTAAGAATGACGTAAGTAGGCTTGTCTGCGACCTCTGAGAGGTCAACGACGCCAATCTCATCTGGGTTCTAGATTCCGGTCGTGACATGAAAAGTTGAAGTTTACTTATTTTATTATAAATTTTGGTGTATTTTTAAAAATAGGTAGAAGACTCATAAATATCTTTTTAAAAATTTTTTTGTCTAAAAATATCCTTGAACTAAGGTAAATTACTTGGGGATTTTGAAACTCACAGGATATAATTACCTAGAAAGGTTTTACCATCAGATTTTTTTGGCAGGAAAACTCGCTAGAAACTAAGTTTCCTGTGGATTTCCGTATACAATCTCTAAGGGAATCCCCAAAAAATAAACACTTTTCTTATAGTGGTTAGCTTCCTGGTCCATATGTAGCACCCCGGAAAATTATTAACCTAGGACTTGAACCATCCTTCGTAGTGAGTAAGTTTTTGCCAAGGAATTTAAAATTTCTTTGGTATTAAGTTCAACTATTTCATCAGGAATTTCTAGGGATTTATGAAGTAAGTTATTTATTTTATTATGTTATTACTAATCAAGGATTTATTATATAGCTAAAACAACCCTCACAAATTGCGGTCACAAGATGTATCACCTTGAGTTCTAAAAAGAATTAAACTGGAAATAGCAAAATCTGAAATTTTGCAAGTTATGTTTAAGTATGAGTTTTGGGTTAACTTCAAACGATCATAACTTTCAACACAGAGTAATTTAGGTGTGCTACAAGATATATTAGGAATATCTTGGAATTATCTTTCCAACGCCACCTAGTTTGCTAAGTTTCGAGTTCAAATGAGTGAGATGACCTTTTGAAGTTAGGTTGTCCAATTAAGGAAAGTTAGCCAAAAATAGTGAGGGGCATTTTGGTCTTTTCCTTACCCAATCAGATTTAATTCATTTTAGTAATATTTTAGGGGTTTAATCCTATTAGGTTTAGTTTTATAATCCTAATATATGCATAGGTTTTTAGTTGAGAGTTCAAGAAGAGAAAAGAGGAAAGGATGAAGGCGTTCGTCGACGTTCTTGAGTTTAGTTGCGAATTTTCGCCATGGGTTTGATCCCTAAGAGGTATGTAAGCTTCCTTAGTGTTTGATTTGTTCACCCACACGCTAATAATATTATTTTCAGTGAAATTTCATTCTTAAAGTTGAAAGATTTGAGTCTTGATGAGTTCATGATAGGTGTTCTTGAAGTTCATTCTAAATCTTGTTGTGTCGGGGTTTTGATGATTTCTTGAGATGAAATTTAGTAGTTTAAGTGTTTTTTAAGTATGTTTGAGTGTACTTATGCCAATTAATTGAATCTAAGTGATTTGAGACGAAACCGTTCGATTCTAGGCGAGTTAGGGGTGAGAAAACGAGCAAGGAAAATTCGTTGAATTTTTTGGGTTGGGGCATGGAGTGATGCACCATACAAAGCGCTCCAAACCCTCCTCTGAACTTTAGGGTCTGGCTCCGCGCGCCACCCATAGTGGCACGGTCGCCTGCCCCATCCAGTTTGTCTTCAGTTGCTCCGTTTGAGTTAGTTAAAGTGCAGCTTCACTTCTTTTCGATTCGAATTACTTTAAGCTACTTTCAAACACCTAAAATCATTCCTAACATGATCATAACCTTGAATACATAATCATATTCAAGGTAGAGTTGATAGCTAAGTTTTGAGAATTCTTTTGACCAATCTAAGAAAGTCCATTTGAGTCCTTTTGTGGAGTCTTCTACAATTTCTAGTAACTTGTTTCAAGACTCGAGCAGGTGAGTATGAGAATTATGAGAATGTATACTTTTTCATCACGAGATCCTTCATATCATGAACCATAACTCTTGAATTCATAATTCACATTCAAGAAAGAGTTAAGAGTAGAGTTCAAGAAAGCTTTCGAGTTTAATTGTTAATCATTTGAGGTAAAGTATCGATTTGAGCTAAGTTCTGAGAAAGTAAGTATTAGAATGAGAAGATTTGTATTCACGAGTTCCAAATTATTATGTAGACCTTCGAGTCGAGTCGTTAATACCAATAACTTTCGTATGAACTCGATTAGTTGAGCACGTACCTTTAAGATAAGTAAGATCATTGAAGTTCTTGAGTTCTAAGTATTGATTTCTATCGATGGTAAACCTTGCATTGAGTCATTCATATCCATAATTCGGCATGAACCTTGTTTAAAGAAGTCTTTTACAGATGTTTTAACTTTATTTTAAGACTTGAGTTTCGATTTGAGTAAAGAGTAAAGAGTTGAGTGCATTTCTTCAAAAGAGTATATCGGGAATATGTATTCCCAAAGAGTATATGTTTCACATTTAAACAAGAATGGAAACTGAGATTTCCAAAAGAGTCTTTGAGCTAGTTTTTCAATAAAGAGGAAACTATGATTCCCAAGAGAGCTTTTAAGCTAAGTTTGAGTAATCATCTCAAACCCGAGAAAAAGTTTGTTTATAAACATATGAGTTAAGTATATTTTTGGGAGTAGTATTGAGAATCGATATGGGGATGTGAGTTCATATTAACTCAAGTCTCCATAAATCATGTAGCCATCATGGGCATCAAATGGTCATACTTTTTAGACGATCACTTAAGTTAAGCTAGTAGATCCACTAAGTTGAGCGTTCTATTTGACGACAAAGTATATGACAGTTCTGGCAGCGTGGGCAAGATGTTGTATCACCACTTAGGCTCATAGTGGTGGTGGTTGGTTAAAGAATCTCCCACATAAACTATATTAATTTATTATATAAGCAAAGTGGAGTTTGTTATTGCATTTTCTTTAATGAAATAAGTTGTTTTTACTGTTTTACAAAGTTTTCCATATATTGCATGTGTATTGTTGCTTTATATTGAGTTGAGTACCAGAGTCTAGTATCTTATCTTTGAGTTGAGCATCTAATCTCTGAGTTGAGTGTCTTATTCTTGAGTACTTCTGAGTTGAGTAAGTAGAGTATTCCTTGAGTTGAGTGAGTTTGAAAAGAGGTAAGTATGTTTCCATTTTTTTTATCAAGTTCAAGCTTATGTTATGTTTTAGAATTCCCCTTACATGCTCGTACATTCCACGTACTGAGCCATTTGCCTGCATCTTCTCATGATGCAAACACAGGTATTCAGGATCACCAACAGGAGCTTCCTTGATACATCCGAGAGTTCGAGTTAGCTATGGTGAGACTCCTTGCTTTCAGATGATTTCATTTACTTTTCAGTTTAGTCAGGATGTCGTGGGTCCTGTCTCTACTTCCATCTTTATCAGTTAGAGGATTCATAAATAGTCAGTATAGTTGAGAAGTTTGTATTAGTAATTTATTTTATTAAATGTTTTAAAGACTTAGATTGTCTATTTTATGGCGAGTTGAATATATTATTTTATTTAGAGTTTTTTATTTGAGTTAAAGTTTTGTAAAGTTGAGTTTATTGAATATTATCCAGTTTTAAGTTTTCGTATGCTTAAGTTAGTCTCCCGCTTGTAGTCAAGCAGGATGAGGATTCGCTTGGGGACCAACAATGGTTCTTTAGTGCCGGCAACATCCAGTGTGTAGACTCTGGTCGTGATACCAAACCTCTTAAAGTTCAAAATCATCTCTGGATCAGTCTTATTAATAGTTATAAAACCTTTATGGTTCACTCTTGATACAATCTCTTATTGGGACCTACTAATTTAGTCTTCTTGTGATGAGCTTGTCATTGAGAGGCCCACGGATCTTGCTAGGTGAGTTTTTCACAATATTTTTGTGATCATCGATAATATATTATTCCATGTCCTTATATTTCGCCTATAATTTTATCTTCTCTGAATAGAATTAGTAAATTATGAGACTTTTCAAAGTGGTAAGGTTGATAATTCACATCTAGTTGTATTCAAAACTATTAAGATAAGGTAGAAGCCTGGACAATAAACAAGGCTGGGGAAATACATTATGACCAATCACAAAAATATCTTGAAATGTGAGGTTAGACATGTCAATAAGCCTCACAATGACAAGCCCATCATGCGAAGGCCAACTTGATCAGGCCTCCAAGGTTCGTTTCGAGAGCGAGTCATAAGGATTCCCTAACTATAAATAAGTAAGAACCAAGAGATAGAAACAGAAAAAAAAAATTGAAGTTCGTGCATTAGATTTTGAACTTTAAAAGAGATTTTGAGTTCTGGCCAAGAAGGCAAGAATCAACTCTACTATCTGAGGTATGATGTTTATGATAATTTGGAGTCATTGTAATTCATTTATGATAGTCCCTTTTAAAGTGTCCTTGTTCACCAAAATTTAAGTATTCACGTTCAAGAGCTAATGGGTAAGAAACATCTTGACCACCCTGAGTCAGAGACTGTTGTGAGACACTCGAATAGCCATCCATAGAAGCGGGCATATATATCCGTCTGAATTGGATCATAAAGAAAACTCATACAAATCTAATCATATATATTTTTACATCAAAAATAAGTTATGAGTAGTGGAGTACTTTTTTGAAGCTTAATTCTAACTTTCATCACTTTGATATATAAATTTTTGGGAGAATTGTGATTTGCAAAAAATATGAAAATTCTAATATTAGGGCTAGCATAAATGATTTCTTATTATTCCAGATTATCATAAACAACATCCTCAATTAGTAGGGTTGATGTTTACCTTCTTGTTCAAAACCTCTTTTAAAGTTCAAAATCAATGCACTAACTCCACTTCTTTCACGTGTTTCATTTGTTGAATCTCTCTTATTTATGGTTAGAAAACTTTTATAGTTCACTCTCGATGAGAGATCTAATCGGGATCTGACCAAGTTTTTTTTGTGGGCTTGTCATTTAGAGGCCCACTAACATGGCTAGGTGAGTTTTTCACAATATCTTTGTGATTGTCAATAATGTAGTTTTGTGTATCCTTATATTGCCTAGAATTAATGGTATATTCCTTAGTATTTGACTATTTGTAAGAATTAATCAACATCTATTATTTTTGAAAAGAATTTCAAGCATCATTCTCATTCTATTGAAACATAATTTTATAATTGAACCTCAAGTGTAATCGGTGTATCAGTACATATTTAGACTGTTTATTTGATCAAACATGAAATTAGATGTAATGGAGGAGAATACATTTTAAGGGGCATAATCTTTTCAAGATTTCTTATAAAATAAATAATCCACCTTACTTAATCGAAACAATTACAGATTTATTTTGAAAATTATGATTTTTTTTAAGAAGAATCTAAAAATTTATAATTAAACGTTAATAACACAATTCTTTTTTAAAAAGCTACTATAACAATTAAATGGAGTAATAAAGAAAAAAACGTGATTATTAAGAAAAACAAGTCTACCCAATTTGGATCTAGAGAATTAGGATGAAAACTATATAAAATGAAGTGAAAGAATGCACTTTTATATAGAGAGCCAAAGGGAATTCACTTAGATTTCTTACCTAAAATGAGTAAGTATACATGGTGACAATATTATTTAACTTGTAATAACATGTCATTTGTCATTCTTAATATGTTTCAATTTAATGTTTTTTCATTAGATTATATACATATTTAATTACTTATAAATAATTGATTGTGAAAATATTTTGTAGGGATGAGATACATAATGCCACTCTAAATTATACCTGAAAAACTTCAGTGACATACTTAAACTTAATAAGCGTCTTATTATCCTCTCCCCCCTCGAACTCATTTATTCTATATTTTAATTCTCCTTTTATGCTAGCGTGGAGTCAATACCCAATTCAATTAGTTGTGGTGATATAGATGTGTCACCATGTGTATAAATATTTTTTCATATATTTCTTTTTGTAAAAAAATATTTTCTTTGCCTTGTATTTTAAAAAAGTTAATATATATATATATATATATATATATATATATTGTCTAGCATTTAACTTTTTTTTAAAAATCATTACCTTGTATTTAAATTTTTCTCAAAACACAACGTAATTTTCCCCCGTTTATTACGTTCATTGATTGTTTTCTTCTTCTTTTTTCTATTTATTTTATTTATTGTTATCTTTTTTTTCTCTGTCTTTATATTTTATTTGATTATAAATTTAATTAAAATATCTTGTATTTAAAATAAATTAATGTCAAACGATATTCAAATAAGTAAAAAAATGTTAAATTAAAGGCCACTTTTTAAAAATATTATTATTTATTTTTCTAAAAGGTAAACGTAATTTAAAAAAATAAGTTAAAATGAAAAGAAAAGAAATTAAAGAAAAAAAGAGAGTTTAAAGTGAGGAGGGAAACAAATATTTTATAAAGAAATATATATATATATATATATATATATATATATATATATATATATATATATATATATATATATATATATAAGTAAGTTTTAATGTTAAAATTTATGTGTAATAACTAATTCTTAAATGTCCAATTAAAAAGACAAGTGTCCAATATAGATCAAATTTTTTCATACTTTTTGCCTCTCACTTGCTTCCAAGAAAGTGAGCACACCATCTATGACACACCAGTATAAGAAAATATTTATAAAATGTATTTAGAAGGGGTGGGGGTGGAGTGAGGGTAACGAAATACTAATTAAGTTTAGGTGTGTTATTGAAAATACGGATATAGCTTTTTTTGGAAGGCGGGGTGGGGTGGGGTGAGGGGGTTACTTCCGTATTATCCCTAATTTTATATCAATATTATGATTATTATTATTTTGGTTGTGTGGTGGGTACATTTGAATTTATAGTTGTATATTCTTATGATACTTCTATTACATTGAGGTTATATCTAACATATACATAATAAGTGGAATTCAGATTAAACAAAGCAGAAGTCATTCAATCACAAACAAGAATAGAACATTTATCACTACGTCTGATGCCTCAACGTCTAGCTTGCTTAAAAAAGTGTAACATTGAGCTCTATCATCATTACTGGCAACCTACTTGTGATGCTCCTCTTCCTGCGCTACCATTTCCTCACTCTCCACTTTCTCACTGACTATCTCCTCGCGCACCCTATGAACGACTTATGCCATTATTACCTCCATATGTTCGTATCGTGGCATTTACCTATTGCATGATGCGCCAAGTCAACCATATGTTTATGAGGGCATTCCTTTTTGAATTGTCCATGTTCACCACAATTAAAGCATCCACGCTCAAGTGAGGGTTTGTTGGCTAAGTAAGAAGCTCTTTGACCACCCTAAGTCCGAGGTTGTTGTGAAACACCCGAATACCCACCCATAGAAGTGGGCATAGCTGCCTGAATTGGATCATACATAAAACTGATCTATGTCTAATCATACATATTTATACACAAAAAATAAGTTACAGTGGTGGAATATTTTTTTGAAGCTTAATTCTAGCTTTCATCACTTTGTATATAAATTTCCGAGAGAATTGTGATTTTCTGAAAATGAAAAAAATCTAGGATTAGGGCAAGCATAAATATATTCTTGTTATTCCATATTATCATAAACGGCATCCTTAATTAGTAGGATTGATATTTACCTTCTTGGTCCAAATCTCTTTTAAAGTACTTCAAAATCAATGTGCTAACTCCACATCGGTTTTGTCTCTGAATCCCTCTTATTCATAGTTAGAAAATCTTTATGATTCGCTCTCGATGTGATCTCCTAATGATAAAATTAATCTTCTTGTAATGGACTTTCCATTGAGAGGCACATTGACCTGGCTAGGCGAGTCTTTCGCGATATTTTGATATAACTGTCAAAAATATATTTTTCAAAGCCCTTATCTTTTGCCTAAAATTAATTTTGTCTTCTCATAATAGGATCAATACATCATTAGACTTTTTGAATTGGTAAGGCTGGATAATTCTGGTCTAGTTATATTGAAAACTATAGTGAAAAGGCAAAATCCTAGGCAAGAGACAGAATAGGAAAAATAAATTATGATCAATCGCAAAGAAATCTTGAAAAACTCAGTTATGCAAGTCAATAGGCCTCACAATGACAAGCCCAACACGAGAAGGCCAACTTCATCATGTCCCTAAGGCTCGCATCGAGAGTGAGTCATAAGGGTTCCCATATATAAATAAGAGTCAAGAGATAGAAACACATGGGGAAAAAAACTGAAGTTAGTGCGTTAGATTTTAAACTTCTAAAGATATTTGAATCAAAAAGATAATAATCAACCCTACTAGAGGTGTGGTGTTTATGATAATTTGGAGTAATTATAAATATTCATTTATGATAGTCTTAATAGTAGAATTTCTACATTTTCTTTAGAATTTAGAATTCTCTCTAATTAAAATTTCTTAGCTGTAGAATTATGCAAATGATATGTGTGATCAAGACTTCACCTTATATACAAAATTTGGGAAATTTGGGTGCAGGTTGTGTGTGTGTCTTAATAGTCCAGGTAATTAGCTAATTGACAATTAGTTACAAACATATTCACTTACCTAAATGTTAAAAAATAGATATTG
Source organism: Solanum lycopersicoides (assembly GCA_022817965.1). Taxonomy (NCBI): domain Eukaryota; kingdom Viridiplantae; phylum Streptophyta; class Magnoliopsida; order Solanales; family Solanaceae; genus Solanum; species Solanum lycopersicoides. The sequence continues at coordinate 77,843,109 of CM040621.1, read as the reverse complement.
CAAATATATAAATTAAATTTGAAGAATCCATGAAAGTATTGAGTAATAACTCTTCAATTTGAAATTTATGATCTACCCAATTTAAATAAAAGATGTTCCCATATTAATCTATAATTGTATCAAATAATTTTTTTAAAATCCGAGAAAGATTACACCTCCGCAAAATTTATCTTCCTCCATTATATCTAATTTCATATCTATTTGATTTGATAAATAGTCTAAATTTATACATATACACTGATTAAACTTGATGTTCAATTATAAATTATTTTCAAAAGAATGAGAATGATGCTTCCCCTTCAAAAAAGTGCTCCAAACATTATAAGTACACAAAATTAATATGATTAAATTGCTAGCAATGCACTGGTGAAGGAAATCTATGAGAGAAGGTTTACCTCGTTCAATTAGTAGCGATTGGAAAAGATGTCAACACCAAATAGAAAGTTGATAAGGAGGATTTTCTACTTACAAATATTAATGACTATACCATTTAATCATTTTATGTGATTAAACGCTCATAACATAAGTTTTCATATAAAAAAAAACACTATAACAATAAAAATGAAGCAACAAAGAAAAAATATATATGATAAAGAAGCCAAACAAGTTCACCCAATCTGAATCTAGAGTGAAAGAGAGTCAATGATAGAGGGAAAAAGAAGTTTTAAAGTGTATCCACAATCAGAATCACAATCAGAGAGAGGACTAGTTTTAGTTTTGTTACCAAAAAGTGTATCCAAATAGAGAGTTCATCAGAATTTTGATTGAAAGTATAATGTATGAGGTAAAAGGAGAAAACAAAGAGAATTGAGATGAAATTATATAAAATGATGCACTTTATATACAGAGCTAAAGGAAATTCACCTTGATTTTTTACCTTAAATGTATATGGTAATGCCACGTCACTTTCCATACTTATTTGGGATAATGCATAAGTGTCCCCTCAACATATAACAGAAATCTCAGAGACACACTTATACTATACTAAGGTCCTATTACCCCCTGAACTTATTTTATTAATAACTTTCTACCCATTTTCGACCTACGTGACACTTTCTTGTGGGACGAACGATGGTTGACTTTTTTTTTTCAAGCTAGTGCCACGTAGGCCGAAAAGGGGTAGAAAATTACTTATAAAATAATTTTAGAGGGGTAAGAGGACCTTAGTATAGTATAAGTGTGTCTCTGAGATTTCGGGCATAGATTAAGGGGATACTTGTGCATTTTTCCTACTTATTTTGTTACAAATTAAATGTTATTCCATTACAATAATAATATTATTTGACTTGTATTAACAAGTCACTTTCCATTCTCACTATGTTACAAATAAATGATTTTTCACTAGAATAACAATATTATTTGACTCGTATTAACATGTCACTTTCCATTCTTATTATATAACAAATTAATGTTTTTTTGTTATAAATACATTAACGTGGATGTCATGTGTAACTCACTTCAAAGCTCATCCGTAACTCTTTTTGAAGTTCATGTACGCAATAAATGAGAACTTTAATTCATGTAAATCTGAAAAGACATTTTGTTCTATAAATAGGCTATGATAATTTTATTAAAGTATCAATCGAAAAGTGCAGAAGAAAGAAATAAGAAAGCATTCTCCCATATATCTTGTCTATATATTTATTGGCTTAAATAATTTCATATTGCTAATATTATACAACACGTTATCAGCACGAGTGTCTAACCAACTGGGGCATACTTAATTCGAAATTAATTTCTAAAATTTAATCAACTTTCTTTTAGAGTCAGGTATATATTTGTGTGTTTATAACATCTCTAATAGGACTTGCATAAATCTTTAATCTATAGTTTAACTACTGCATATATAACTTGATTTAGCTATTATTATGATACTTTATTTGGCATAATAATCAATACGTTATATATTTATATTGTTATGTTATTTACTAACTTATAAATCTAAATTAATTACTAAAGTAATATGATAGCATGCTTGTTAAAATAACTATTTTCATACATTATGATAATATATTGGTGTGTGTCATAAAAAAGAATATTATTGTATGAATTATGACTTGAAACTCTTAAGAAAAAAAGTTGGCGTTAATACTGTATAACAATTAAAATTACATATTAAATCTATTGTTTCAATACGTCATTTGTTTATATGTTTTCAAGACATTCAATGTGCATGCATGTAACATATAATTTATTATATAATCGTATTATACTTTATCATTTGAACATTATTTATAGTTTATTATAAAGAAACCAACATCATAATATTAACTCAATTATTTTATGATAGTTTTCATCATGTCGAATTTGTCAAAATTTGAATTTGTGACACTTGACATTTCTGGAAAGAATTATTTGTCATGGGTACTTGACCACTAAGGGTCTTGGTGATAGTATAATCGAAGTAAGTACGACATCAAGTCAGGATAAAATGAAAGTTATGATTTTCCTTCGCCATCATCTTGATGAAAGCATGAAGGTTGAATACCTAACGGTGAAAAATTCACTCGAATTGTGGATAGGTTTGAAACCACCTCAAGACAACGGTATTGTCAAGGTCTCGTTATGAGTGGATTCACTTATAGTTTCAAGATTATAAAATCGTAATTGAGTATAATTTTGTGGTATTTAGAATAACTTCCCAATTGAAATTATGTGGGCAAACAATAAAAGATGAGGACATGTTAGAAAAGACACTAACTACTTCCATGCCTCTAATATGATATTACAACATCATATGGAAAGATTGATAATTGAGCTAGGAAATGAATAATGTTTTTATGTATTTTTAATGTCTTAATTAAAGTTTATGTACTTAAGATTTATTTTGTTAAATTTCGTACTTCTTATTATGTATTTTTATTCTTATGAAGATAAATAAAAATTTCCAGTCTTCAGTTGGATCCAAGATGAGTAGTGGAGATATATGTCTTATGGACAGTGCCACAACTCATACGATACTAAGAGAAAAGAAATGTTTCTCTTCTTTGGTAATGGAAAAGGCATATGTTAATACAATATCCGATAGTACAAAATTGATTGAGGGATCTGGAAGAGCGGCCTTATTACTACCTGGAGGAACATTAATTATAATTGACAATGCATTTTATTGTAGTAAGTCTCATAGAAACTTGTTAAGTTTCAAGGTTATTCGCCAAAATGGCTATCATGTTGAGAGTGCGAATAAAGGAAAGGTGGAATACCTTTATATAACTACAATAAATGCGGATAAAAAAACTATGCATGAAAAATTGTCAGCACTTTCTTTACCATAAAAATATTGGTACAATTGAATCACATGCCGTAGTAAATAAAAGGTTTACTTATTCTAATGATTTTATCATTTGGCATGACCGGTTAGGCCATTCCGATTATAATATGATGTGGAAAGTAATTGAGAATTCACATGGGCATACTTTGAAGAACCAAAATGTTCTTCGATTAAAGGAATTCTCTTGTGTTGCTTGTTCACAAGGAAAGTTGGTTATCAAACCATCAGTGGCTAAGGTTAGGGTGGAATCTCCTGCATTTCTAGAACGGATACAGAGTGATATATGTCGACCTATTCACCATGCATGTGGACTATTTAAATATTATATGGTCTTGGTAGATGCATCTACAAGATGATCTCATGTGTGCTTATTATCAACTCGTAATATGACTTTTGTGAGGTTGTTGGCTCAAATAATAAGGTGAAAAGCACAATTTCCAGATTATGCAATAAAAACAATTCATCTTGATAATACTGGTTAGTTTACGTCTCAGACATTTAATGATTATTATTTATTCACTGGAATAACAATTGAACATCTTGTTGCACATGTTCATACTCAAAATGGTTTAGCAGAGTCATTGATTAAACGTCTTCAATTGATAGCTAGACCTTTGTTGATGAGAACAAAGTTGCCTGTTTTAATTTGGGGGAATGCTATTTTGCATGCAACAACACTTGTGCGATAAAGCCAACCAGTTACCATGACATCTCCCCGTTATAATTGTTTTTTTGTCAGGAGCCAAATATTTCTCATCTTAGAATCTTTGATTGTGCGTATATGTTCCAATTGTTCCACCACAACGCACAAAGATGGATCTCCATAGAAGATTGGGAATATATGTTGGGTATGAATCTCATTCTATTATAAAATATTTGGAACCTAGAAGTGGAGATTTGTTTATGGCAAGGTTTGTTGATTGTCATTTTGATGAATCAGTATACCCAACATTAGGGGGGAACAAAAGCAATTGGGAAATGAGATAGATTGGAATTCACTTTCACTGTCTTATTTAGATCCTCGAACAAATCAATATGAGCAAAAAGCTCAAAAGATAATTTATTTGCAGAATATTGCAAATCAACTACCGGATACATTTACTTACCTTCGACGAATTACTAAATCATATATTCCAGCTGCTAATGCTCAAGTTCGAGTTGATCTCCCTATAGGACAAAATGTTAAGGCAAATGAGTCTCGACCACACTTAAAACGTGGTAGACCAATTGATTCAAAGGATAAAAATCCTCGAAAAAGGAAAGGAATAAATGATCAAGATGATGATCATAATATAGAGGCAATTGCTCATGAAGAGCTCTGAGACATAATAACTTATGACACCACAAAGAAGGTAAATGTACCTGAAAATAATGAGAATAAGGAAATCTCTATAAATTATGTCTCGACGAGAAAAATGTGGAATCGAAATAATATTGTGGTGCATAATATTTTTTCCTATAATGTTGCAGTTGAAATAATGCAACAAGATGAGGATTTGGAACCAAGATCTGTCAACGAGTGTAGACAGATAAATGATTGGCCAAAATGGAAGGAAGAAATTCAAACAGAATTGGCTTCACTTGAAAAAAGTGAAGTTTTTGGACCAATAATCCTAACACCTGAAGGTGTCAAGCCAGTGGGGCATAAATGGGGTTTTGTGCGAAAACACGATGAAAATGATAAAGTCGTAAGATAAAAAGCACGACTTGTGGCACAAGGATTTTCACAAAGGCCTGACATTGATTATGAGAAGACATATTCTCATGTAGTAGATGCAATTACCTTCAGGTATCTAATAAATATGACAGTTCATGAAAAGCTTGAAATGCGTTTAATGGACGTTGTCACGGCCTTTTGTATGGCTCGCTAGACCATAATATTTTTATGAAACCTGAAGTACTCAAAGTTCCTGAAGCATATAAAAATTGAAAAGAAAATTGTTCAATAAAGCTTCAAAAATCCTTATATGGATTAAAATAATTGGGGCGAATGTGATATAATCGTCTTAGCGAATATTTGCTAAAAGAGGGGTACAAGAATGACCCTATTTGTCCTTGTATTTTTATACGAAGGTCAAAATATGAATTTATAATAATATCTGTTTATGTTGATGACTTGAACATCATTGGAACTCCGAAAGAGATTTCAAAAGCCGTTGTGTTTGAAGAAAGAATTTGAAATGAAAGATCTTGGTAAGACAAAATTTTGTCTTGGCCTTCATATTGAACATTTGACAAATGAAATATTTATCCATCAAGCAACATATACTGAAAAGGTTTTAAAGAGATTTTACATGGATAAATCACACCCATTGAGCACCCCAATGGTTGTAAGATCTTTTGATATAAATAAAGACTCATTCCGACCTCAAGAAAAGGATGAAGAGGTTCTTGGTGATAAAACATCATATCTCAGTGCTATTGGAGCACTAGTGTACCTTGCCAATAGTACCCGACCAGATATTTGTTTCGCAGTAAGTTTATTGACGAGATGTAGCTCATGTCCAACAAGAAGACATTGAAAAGGTGTTAAAAATATATTCAGATATCTTCAAGGAACAATTGATATGGGATTGTTGTATTCTAATGAATCCATGTCAGAATTGATCGGTTATGCAGATGCAGGGTATTTGTCTGATCCACATAAAGTCCGATCTCAGACAGGCTATTTATTCACCTATGGAGGTACAGATGTATTGTGACGTTCGATGAAGCATACAATAGTTGCTACTTCTTCAAATCACGCAGAGATTATAGCCATTCACAAAGCCAGTCGAGAGTGTGTATGGTTGAGATCAATGACTCAAAACATTTTGCAATTATGCGGTCTTCCTGTGCAAACAAAGTCTCTAACAATATTGTATGAAGATAATGTTGCATGCATAGCTCAATTAAAGAAAGGATATATCAAAGGAGACCGAACAAAACCTATTTCACCTAAGTTCTTTTTCACACGTGATCTTCAACAAAATGGTGAGATAAATGTTCAAAAGATTCATTCGAGTGATAATCTTGCAGATTTATTCACTAAGGCATTGCCAACGTCAACATTTGAGAATCTAAGATATAATATTGGAATGTGCCGTCTCCGAGATATTAAATAAGTGTTTCATCAGGGGGAGTAAATACACGTGTACTCTTTTTCCCTTAGCCAAGGTTTTGTCCGATTGAGTTTTCCTAGTAAGGTTTTTAATGAGGCAACACTCAAAGCGTATTACAAGATGTGTGAAATATTTTTCCTTCACTAAGCTTTTTCCCTATGGGTTTTTCTTAGTAAGGTTTTAACGTGGCACATTATCTATGGACATCCAAGGGGCAGTGTTATAAATGCATTAACGTGAATGTCATTTGTAACTCACTTCAAAGCTCATCCGTAACTCTCTTTGAAGTTCATGTACGCAATAAATGAACACTTTAATTCATGTAACTTTGAAGAGACATTTTGTACTATAAATAGGCGATGATTATTTTATTAAAGTATCAATCGAAAAGTACAGAAGAAAAAAATAAGAAAGCATTCTCCCATATATCTTGTCTATATATTTATTGTCTTAGATAATTTCATGTTGCTAATATTTTACAACATTTTTTACTATAATATATACATAATTAACTCCTATATTTTCTAGGGATATGCACAATATCATTCTGAATTATACTCAAAGTTTTATTGATATGTGTAATGACCAAAAAAAATATTTTTATGAAATTATCGTTTTGCCCCTCCGGATAGTGATTTTGAGTCATTTATAATCAGTCGGTGAAGATTTGAAAATTTTAAACTATTCGATAACTATGGTTAATTAATTGATGAATAATATTTATATAATTAATTAAATCTGTAATTAATGGGCTAAGCCTGTAAATTTTTAGTACATAACAAAAAAATCAGAAAAACAAAAGAGATTAGGCAAGAGACATACCTTCACCACGATGAAGAGTAGCCGCACGTCTTTCAGGTGAAAGTTCTCTTCCAAACATTCAAACCTTTGTTCATATATATCTATTTTTATTTAAGAATAACAAGTGAAGATATTATATAATTACCTTGATAAGAAATTGAAAGTCGGATTAAATTTTCTGATCCAATTACGAGTAATCGAAGGGATATATCAACTAGGAGAATTAACCTCGTCGAAGAAGAAGAAGAAGAAGAAGAAGATAGCTAAGAAAGAATAGAGTAAAATATAGAAGAAAAGATCTTATCATATTATTCAATGTCTTAACAATTGTATTATATTTGCATTTATAGAATTGAAATGACAGCTAAAGCTACGCTAATGATATAACTACTTCTAACAAATTCTAGCAACAGTTAATAGTGATAACTATTTTTGTGACTAATGAGCAACATTAACTACTTTTTAATATTCCTAACCATTTAAGCATTGTATCAATACCCCCCAATGGAAACCACCCTTGTCCTCAAGGGTGAAATGCAGGGAACCTATGCTGCAGCTCATATAGGAACTCCCAAGTAGCCTGAGAAGCATCCAAGCCAGACCATTGAACTAAGACTTGACACACAACCTTATTACCTTTTTTGACCATCCTTCTCTCCAATATCGACTCAGGAATGGGACAATAAATATTTGAAAAATGTAAAATAGGGGGATGATTAATGACTGTAGGCACCTCATAACACATTTTAAGCTGGGAAACATGAAACACAGGATGAATAAGGACATCAGCAGGTAAAAGTAATTTGTAAGCTACTGCACCAACTCTATAAAGGATCAAGTAAGGACCAAAATACTTTGCAGCAAGCTTGTTGAAGGGCCTTGAAGCCACTGAAATTTGTCTGTAAAGTTGCAACTTCAAGTAAGCCCAATCTCCCTCCATAAATTGTCTATCATATCTGTGTTTGTTAGCTTTATCTCTCATGCTTTATTGTGCTCTAGCTAAATAAAACTTGAGCAGTGCTATCACAGCCTCTCTAGCCTCCAAGGATCTATCAAACGTGTCATTAGAAGACTCACCAGCTAAGTAAGACAAGTGTATTGGTGGTTTTTGACCATACAAAACTTCAAAAGGTGTACATTTCAAGGTAGAGTGGTATGTGGTGTTGTACCACCATTCATCAAGTGGTAGCTGAGTAGCCCAAGTATGAGGAGACTTACTAAATCTATCCACCACTACAAAAATGACATTCTTCCCTTTCGATTTAGGAAGACCTTCAATGAAATCTAAACTGATATCAATCCAAACACTATAATGGTTGAAGTAGTCCAGGGTAAGCTGTTGCATCATACTTATGCCTTTGAAAAATATCACATTTCTGAATAAAAGTTCTAATGTCAGCTGCCAAGGACTTCCACTAAAAAAGAGATTGTAGCCTCTTCATAGTTGCATCCATGCTTGCATGACCACCTTGTGGTGTTGAATGCCACAACTGAATAATAGTCTGTCTTAACTGCAAATCAGACCCTACTACTAGTCTGCCTTTCCACCTTAGCTGAGAACCAATCCAGGTATAGAATTTATAAGGCCTTGCTTGCAACTTAAGAATAACATCCTGCAACTCAGCATCAGTTGTCCATGTTAGGCTAATTCTCTCCAAAAGTGTATCATTAGGAGTTAGGAGTGAAATAACCAACAACTCAACACTTTGATTTATTGATAAAGCATCAGTAGCCTTATTGTCAATCCCTTTCTTGAACTCAATAGTAAAATCAAAGGCCATCAATTTAGAAATACCAGTAATCTGAAATAAGTTTGAATACTTTGCTGAAGGAGATGTTTTAGTGCCTTTTGATCAGTTCTCACTGTGAAATGTCTTCCTAACATATAATGAGACCACTTAGTAACTGCAAATATGATGGCTAACAACTCCCTATCATATACACACATAGCCTGATGTCTATGTGACAATGACTTACTGGTATAGGCAATTGGATGCCCTTGCTGCATTAAGACAGCACCAATTCCTGAACCACTTGCATCAGTCTCAATTATGAATGGTTTATCATAGTCTTGTAATGCCAAGACAGGTGCAGACACTAGTGCATCTTTGAGAACATGAAAAGTTGTAATGGCACCCTCATCCACACAAACTTATCCTTCTTTAATAATTCATTGAGAGGTTTAGCAATGGATCCAAAATTCAGAATGAACCTTCTATAATATCATGTTAAACCAAGAAACCCTCTGAGTTGTTTGATATTTGTAGGTACAGACCAAGCATGTACTGCAAAAATCTTCTTAGGATCAGTAGCTACCCCTTTTGCACTGATGAAAGACCTAGGTACTCTACCTCAGGTACCCCAAAAGCACACTTAGAACCTTTGGCAAACAACTGATGTTGCTTCATTAAATCAAACACATCTTGTAAATGGTTACATGAGTTGACATATCCTTGTTGTACACCAATATATCATCAAAAAAAACCAGTACCAACCTTCTAAGAAGTGGTTTGAATACAACATTCATAAGACTCTGAAATTAAGAAGGTGCATTTGTAAGACCAAATGGCATAACCAGAAATTCGTAGTGTCCTTCATGAGTTTTAAAAACTGTCTTATATGTATTTTTTTCCTTCATTCTTAATTGGTGGTAACCAGCTCTAAGATCAATCTTAGAAAACACTTTAGCTCTTCCTATTTTATCTAACAAATCCTCAATGATAGGAATAGGAAACTTGTCCTTTACTGTCAGTTTGTTCAATTCTCTATAGTCTACACAAAACCTCCAACTCCCATCTTTCTTCCCAAAAAGGACTACAGGTGATGCATAGGGACTAGAACTAGGTTGTATCACACCTTGATCTAGCATTTCTTGTACTAGTTTCTCAATAATATCTTTCTTCATTCCTAGATATCTATAAGGCCTTTTGTTAACTGGAGTAAATGAGTCAATGAGTGGTATGTTATGATCAAATATGCCTCTATGAGGGGTAAATGTAGTAGGCATATCAAAGATGCATTTGTACTGTTCTATTAAAATAGTTAAGGTAGGATGAATATTAGTACCTTGATTTACTTGTATACTGTTGCATTGCCAAACAGAGGTTGCATCAGTCACCAAGGTAAGCATGAAAACCTAAACTGATTCATCACTCTTTTTGTTCAAGGATTTGGCCTTGGTGGTCTTGATTTGGCTACTGGCTCCCCTTAAAACATGTTTTATTCCCAAGTGCATAAATTCAATAGTTCTATTTCTGAAGTCAAACAAAATCCTTCCCAAAGTGTATAACCACTGCACACCCAACACTATATCAACATTTCCCAATGGTAGTAGTAGAACATTAGAAGAAAAAGTTGTACCCTACAGTAACCACTTCAAATTCTTACACACTGCAGCAGTTTGAACCTTCCTAACATCAGCCACATTTACTGATTGTTCATGTATAGGCAAAGCTTTACAACTATAATTCCTTGCCATTGACTCATCAATGAAATTATGAGTACTACTTGTGTCAATAAGCACATGTAAGGGTTGTTTTTCATGGTATCCAGTTACTCTAATTGTTTGATAACCTGTACATCCAATAAATGCTTGTAAGGAAATTGTCATGCACTCATCCACTTCTAACACTTATTCCTCCATGATTACCTCCCCATCTTCGAGAACTTCAACCAAATACAACTGTTTCTTGGATTTACAAACATGCCAGGTACATACTTTTCATCACACAAAAAACACAGTTTTTTAGCCCTTTTCTCATCCATCTTAGCAGCAGTCAGTAACCTTCTACCAGTATTACCCGTATTGAATCTGTTAGCATTTGGTTCATAAGGTTTCTTGACATTTGTGCTAGAAAAATTAGGTTTTGTACACCCTGAAACTTAGATGGAGTAGGAAGAATACCAATCTGATTCCTGCTGTTTCTACTAATTCCCCAAGATTTAGCTTGAGCATCAAAAACCTCTTCCTGCAACTTATATAACTTATAAGCTTGCATTAAGGTTTTAGGTGCTCGCATTCTAACAGCCTTGTTGAGCTCAGATTTTAACCCTCCCAGAAAATAGCTGATAGCATTTTCGTTTGACAAATTAACCCATTCAACAACCTATCAAACTCAGCCTGATATGTTCTAACATCCTCAGTTTGTTGTAGATTTTTTATAGCTTCCATGGAATCTTCAAATTCCTCCCCAAATCTTTCATTAACAACCAACACATATTCAGACCAAGAAGGATCTACAACTGAGTTCCTAGACTTCAAGTATGATCTATGCCAAGCAATAACTTCACCATCCAAATGGATAGAAGTTACTCTTACCCTTTGATCATATGGAACTTCATCCATGGCAAAAAACTGATCCACCTTATATAACCATGCTCTCAAATACGACCCCCAAAATCTAGGAAAATCAAGTTTAGAACATCGGGTAAGAAATTTACCATTAGAATTTTGGAGATCACCGGTTGTATTGCAAAACCCTTGTGCTCTGTCTTCACCCAAAGATGATTCTGCTCTATTCAGATCCATTTCATTGCCCTTTTGTTTCGCATTTCCTAGGGCTTGCTTGATCTCCATTAATTCCTTATCTGTCTGTACATTTCTATAATTTATATTCACCATACCTTCCATCAAAATCTGAGACAATTTTCCATCCATTTCTTCTGAAGATCTGTTTTGATTTTTGTATCGAGCAAACATTATTTCTCAGCTGAGGACCAGCAGCTCTGATACCAATTGATCCAATTACGAGTAATTGAAGAGATATATCAACTAGGAGAATTAACCTCGAAGAAGAAGAAGATAGCTAAGAAAGAATAGAAGAAAAGATTGAAGAAAAGATCTTATCATATCATTCAATGTCTTAACAATTGTATTACATTTGTATTTATATAATTGAAATGAAAGCTAAAGCTAAGCTAATGAAATAACTGCTTCTAACAAATTCTAGCAATAATGAATAGTGATAACTGTTTTTGTGACTAATGAGCAACAATAACTACTTTTTAATATTCCTAACCATTTAAGCATTGTATCATTTTCGGTGGATAGCTATTTGATTTTGGATTTTTGGGGAGGACATTAATTTTTGTTGAATTATTTTATGATGTATGGGTAGTTGGAAGATAAAAAGTACATAGAATGGTCAGGTGGGTTCATAGTGTTTTTACTAAATTAGATGGTAGTTGTTAATTAGCTAATAATTAGGTGAGATGAAGATATAAATTGTTTCATAAGTTATGTTTATAGGTATGGTTTGTGTGTTGAGTTGTAATTTCATGGTAAGATATTATATTATAAAGCAAGTTTTGATATATTGACAGACCTAATTAAATATTACGTGTATTATATTATATGAAAACTACTAGGGTTGTAGTGTTTGGAGAAATTATGACTTAACCCTACACTTGAAATTTAGAAAATATGACATTTGACCTATTGGTTGGAATTAAGATTTAGAAACTTTACTATAAATTCATGTGAGTTTTGGGTTTAAGCTAGACATATATCAATATGAATGTTGTTAGTTTTAAAATCTTATCGTGTTCATTTATTTGAATAGATTTCTTTGAGTCGAAAGTTCAACGAAAAGGGAAGGCTCAAGTTCTTGAGTAATTGTTCGACTATTTGAGGCAAGTGGATTTCTAAACATTTGTTAAGTGTATGAAATTCATGTATTTTCTTGTAATATGTGTTTGGGAGTAATAAATGCTTACTTGGTGATGAGTTGACTTGTCTATATTAATTAATACTAATGGTGAAAAGGGATAATAAAAGGTAATGTGATTAATTGTTGGTGTGTGATATGTTGAGAATAGTTTGAAAGTCCTGTTGAACGATTAGGTTGTTGTGAATTGTGAATTATTATGAAAATGGTCATCTCCTCATTATTTGTGTGGACATGTCATTTGCATTGTTTAGAGACATGCATTGTTTAGAGACATAAATGTGACAAGTGTTATGTGAATTGAGAAAGAATAAAAAATTAAAGAGGATGTACGATTTCGAGGGACGTATCGCGCGCTGCGATGGATGATTTATATCGAGGGATGTATCGTACGCTGCGGTTGTTACTATTATTGAGGGTCATATCGCACGCCACGATAGATGCATGGACAGATATGTCCATATGGATCCCTTGTGTGTATCACTAGATCAGACATGCATCATTATACTTGACATTGCATTCCATTGCATTGCACATACTTATCATTAGTGAACTTGATATTGTGTTTTGTTGATCTTGTAAATGTCTTTCTGTGGAACTTGTGATTGATGAATATTGAGCTTGTTGTTGAGGAAATATAATTTGTTAAAGTGTTTTTGTTGAGGATATGTAATTTGTCAAAGTGTTGTTGTTGAAGATATGTAATTTGTCTAAGTGTTGTTGTTGAGCTATGTGTTATGTAAATTGTGAGATATTAGGTTGGGCTGATTTTTATGCAGGTTGTAGTTGTGGGGGTTCGGTTGGGGTGGTAGAAGTACCCGTATTTCATCCCCTTAACTTGTGTTTAGAGGTTTACTTATTGAATACCGTATGGTTTGGTACTCACCCTTTGCTTCTACAATTTTTTTTAGGTTACTAACTCGAACCTTTGTGATATATTCTCTTCTTTTCCGAGATTTGTTGTAGATTTGTGAGGTAGTTGTTTGCCATCTCAACAGACCTTCTTACTCATGTTTATGATTTTCTTCTACTCTAGAAACAATGTCATATGAGAATTATTTTTTCTTTTAATTCAATTGTAATACTTTAGAGGCTTATACACGTGACAACCAGGTTTGGGGATATTATTTAAGTTGATAGTAAATTTTTAGCATTTTATTGTAGTAGTTGAGTTTTAGGTTGACTTGTCTTGGTGGGATGACGAGTGTCATCACATCCATTTTTGGATCGTGACAATATGCTTACACTTAATTAGGATAATAAGTTAATACATGTATAAGAAAATTTGTCTTGTATTTAAAATTTTCTTAAGTAGATGTTTTTAAAATTTTGATTACCTCGTATTTAAAAAAAAAATCAAACACACAACATAATTTATTTTTTACCTCCGTTGGTTGTTTTTTTTTCTATTGATTTTATTTATACTTTTATTTTCCATGCCTTCTATTTTGATGATTTGATTTTGAATATAAGGGAAAATACTCAAATATGTCATCAAAATTTGAGAAATCATCTATTAAATGTTTGGTTCCTGTATGCCATTTTCGTTTGAGAAAAGGTTCCTCAATGTCATTATTTGTTAACTGAAAATAATTCCGTATTTTCCAAACCATTTTTGCACATTATCAATTACGATTCAACCAAGTCATTAATGAATCATTGATGAAAGAGAAAGACTCAAATATGCTATTGAACTTTGAGAAAATGTTCATTTATGAAAGTAATTAAAAGTTTGACGATCATCAACGTTGTTTAGTAAAAAGAGTTATTGAACCTGAAGGTCTCCCAATGCGGCTCCAAAAATGGTCGGCGAATTTCAAGCCCAAAGAAGATCTTCCAATCATATCAGTATGGGTTTTTCTTCCTTGCTTACCTTTCCATTTCCATACTTGGCATTATGTCAAACAATTGGTGAGCTCTGCTGGTACACACCTCCTGAGATGGATATGTCTACAAAGTGCAAAACTTGGCCAAGAATGGCCGAGATTAATTTATATCGATTTAGTTTCAATTTATCCAATAAAAAATGTCCATAAAATATTATACGATTACTCACTTCTCTAAATGCTTTGATATGGTTAAACAAGAAAAATAATGAGAAATTGCATCAATAAGTGCAAATGTAGTACGAAGGCAACAATTGCATGTCACCGTCAAAACATAATGTGGAATTTCTGATCTTAATCAAATTACAAACATGAAAAAGCTACAACCTACCGTTACGAACTAAAACGAAAACTAAAATCAAATATTCCAACGAGACCAAAACTAAAACTAGAATCAAATAGCTACAATTGTTAACTCTTACTTTAGTCTTTAAGTTTTAAGTAAACAGTAAAGACTAAAGTTAATCCCGACCATCGTGATTGACACCCACACTAACTCGCCGGTGGGAGAACCATTACTACAACTCAAACAAGCAACTAAACAAAAGCTAAGGCATTTAACTAAAAGAAAATGAAGTTCCCATAAACTTCAACAAGAGTTCTAAAGAAACTAATTAACCAATGTGAAAGAAAATAACACCTAGAACATGAAAGTCAATGTAACAAAACATTTAAATAATAACCCAAGTCTAAACAAGAAGGGATGTAACCCCAATCTAATGAACTAATCAACTAACTAAAACAAATGTCTAAGTCCTAAATGGTGGACATAGACAAATTCCATGGCAGCCCGGAAAATGCTAACTCACCCGTGAATTTGAAGTTGACAATCACAGATCTTCTAAGTGAGGTTAGTCAATAGCCGTCGGGATATACCTTGTACTCAACAAAAATAAGAGCAAGTGAAGTATCAGTACACAACCATAGTGTACTGGTAAGATCACGCGGCTATCCCACTAAGTGCAACATTAGCAAGTCAAACAACATTATAATCACATACATATATATTAACATATACAATATTATCAACATTTACGTGCAACGATCAACTTCACATTTCTCAATATACACAATTATGTCAAGTAGTTGGTCCTCTCATGGAACCCAAACCCAAATTTTTAGCATATCTGAACGTGGCAATCCAACGCCATTTTTATGCAGAACATGCCAATCCAATCCAATTAGTTATGCCAGAAAGTGGAAATCTGATTTATCAACACACCACAATTACAAACACAAATATACTTTCAAGACATAAAATAAGAGTAATTCATGACATATAATCATTCCTCTATCTCATTTACAACGTGTGTGATCAATAATGCAACATTCATATACATGCAAGTATCATAATGAAGCAAGAACATACATACATCACACAATCATAAAATCACAATCATCACCTACCTCGAAACAAGCTTAAAACCCTAAGAAACTTAATTCTTCCCTTTCCGGATTCATTCCGCTGGTTCTTGGTCAAAAAAAAGATACTATAACAATTCTACGAAGCCTCGATCATACCCATGATCCCAAGTATCTAATTTAGGGTTGTTTTCACCATAGAATCTATATCAAAACCCTTCCCCATCATTATTTACCAAGTATATTACGTTCTACAGATCAAAACACGAATTCGGAGAGTGAAAATCTTACCTTTAGCTTCAAGAATGGCGAAAATTGAGTAGAGGTCACTAGGGGCTCGTTCCTTATCTCTAAAAGTTAAAAAGTGCATAATGAGGTTTTTTTAGAGTTTACTAATGACCTCGAGTCGCGTCGAGCCTGCCATAGCGGCCCCGCTAGAGCGGAAGAAAACAGCGCCAGAGCGGGTTACGCGAGGCAGTGAGCTATTTAATAAATTTCAAAATTCCCATTTCACAACACACCTCTGATTCCTGACGCTAAAAAAATTCCCTTACGCTAAGATCGACTCCGAGAGTTCTAGTCGCCCAAATTTAATTTTCTAAAGTTGTACGGGTTGTTCAAGGAGTTATCTAACTACTCATGCAATCAAAATCATAAATGATTCACTCTATTATTACCAGATTTTTCTACACTTCAAAGACTTTGATTTCATCCAAATCTGGACTAGGTTGGAAAATTTTAAGTTACTACCAAAAAGTTTTCCGATCCTAAATTTTTCCCTGTTGGCTCTTCTATAATGACGGAGCTCGATTGTTACAAAAGAGGCCTAGTGTGAAGTGGATAGAGTACTGATAATTTGATATGGTTATAGTGTCTACGTCACACTCCATATTTAAGGGGCGCAATTGCCTCCTAATACCAAAACTCAGGCTCGAGTCGACCCTACTGAACCATTTGCTACTAGGTCATGGCAGTCATTGCAATTAAGAAAAAAAATTAAAATATCTCGACATAAAATTAAGCCCTCGGTCGGCAAGGCCCGTATAAACAGATCCATGAAATAGCTACTCCTAAGAGTTCATATACAGAAATAGACAACTAGCACAGAAATCCTGCTTGGCCATCGAGGCCACCATGATCTCTATACCAAAATGGAAAGTAGATATATATCAAAACAAAGCATCACAGAACTAACAAGCTTCAGCAAACCAACAAACTAGGCCAACTGGCCATAACGTAGCTATAAACTTCACACACTAGTCTATAAGCCTCTAAGAGTAGTAAATATTGGCGGGACAAGACCCCATCCTACCCATAAAAATATATACAACCAAAGCTAACAAACCTCCTAACTCTAGCAGCTCTAGAGGAAAGGGTCTAGCCAACCAGATAAAAGTCAACCCTGATGTTGAGGAGGTCTACTGGTCATCTGTCAGAACCTGCATGCATGAATGCACGACCCCAAACAATGAGTGTCACGCCCAAGCAATGAGTGTCACATCTCGAGCCTACACCCTGGCAAAAACTGGCACTCCATGATCATTGCTGGCCTCGAGCGGATCTTTGGCCTGGCTTACATAACTCAGCGAAAGAAAATAAACAATAAGCTTAACTGAAACTGAAAGGATGTAATAACTGAAACATTTAAACTTGGCCAAATCTGGCAAACCAAGTTTTAACAATAAGAGATAATATTGAGAAGACTCAAAGAACTAACATCTGATTGTCTATCTATGAAGCCTCTAAAAATGAGATGGATGTTGGGACAAACCCCACAACATCCTAATGAACTACACTAGAAAGCAAGTAAAAGGGTCCTCCGAAATGCAAAAAGGCTCACCAACTGACTTTGGAGTGCTCAACTGGATCAACGATGAGCTGGATCTCAATCCTCGTTACATGTGTCTACATTATGATATGATACATGTCAACTGGCATCAGTACATTGAATGTACGGGTATGCAAGTTAGAATGTTAAACAATACAACATAGGCTTTAAAGGAGAATCTGAAGAACTTGCCTGACTCAACTCAACTCTAGAAAATTGAACTCATTTCAATATAAAGCAATTTTAAAACAAGTGCAATATAAAAAAATTTATGTAAAACATAATGTCAACTATGTATGTATGCAAAGATACAATTAACTATGATATGTATGTAAAAAAATAAAAATATAACAGTGTATATAAGATACATTTAACTTCTGTGGGAGTTTCTCTAACCGACAATCATCACTTAAGAGTTATATTGAGGATACAACATTTTGCCTCACGCTTCAAGGGCCTCCTATACCTTGCCATTGGTATAGAACCTAAACTACTAAGTGGATCCACTAGTCTATGCTAAAAAGCACTAATGGAATCATCTAAAAAGTATGATCTTATTCTACCCATGTTGGTTACATGGTTTACAGAGGCTAGATGTTATCTGAACTCTCCCCCATATCGGTTCTCAATACTTCTCCCAAAAATATTATTTTATTATCTCTTATGTTGTTAAAACATACTTACTTCTGTGGTTTGAGATTAGTGATAGAACTTAGCTAAAAGTCTACATTAGAAATCTCAGTTTCCCTTCTTGCTTCATTTCGAAAGCTATTACTCTTTTCTGAAAACTAGCCCGAAGGCTCTTTGGAAATCTCAGTTTCCATTCTTATTAAATGTGAAAATATTTTATACTTCTTTGGAAATACTTCGGCCCCATATACTGCTTTGAAGAAAAGACTTCAATTTACTCTGAATTGAACTCAAACTTAAGTCTTAAAACGAAGTTAAAACATTTGTGAAAGACTTCTGAAACTTGAAATGAACTTCTTCTCATTATCTTAACTCATTACTCAACTTGATCTTTAAGTCTTAAAATAAAGTTAAAAACATTTGTAAATGACTTCTTCAAAAGACTCTAAAAACTTTCTAAACCTACCTCTTAACTTTCCTTGAATTTGAATTTATGGATTCAAGGTTGTAATTTATGTTTTTGTATTATTTATATATGATTAGAAGTCACATAGAGTACTTAGAATCATTAAGAAGTGTTAAAACACTATAGAAGGTCTTAAACGGATTGAACTATGAAAATTGGAAGAAAAACATTGATTCGGGCGCATTCGGGGAGCGCCGCGCCAGCCCCAATTGACTGAGGCACCAAAAGTGGCGCACTGCAGGCACGCCTCCCCAGGCCCTCTTGCTAAGATGGGGCGCATCGCGCCTGCCTTCCCCCAGGTGACGCCTGGCAAATTTTTATATCGTTTTCTAACCTTAAATCATTCTAATTCGATTTTCTTTTCTCAAATTCACTTTAGATATATGTGCACAAATCATATACACAATGATCTAACTTATAGAACTCAAAAAACAACACTTCCTACTCAAGAGATTCATAAACTTCAATTTATGTTCAAGAATGAAAGCAATTCAAAAACAACATTCAAGAACACTCAGAATCTAATTTTTTTAAAGATAAAATCATGTTGAATCAAACATGCTTAGAATGTGGGTGAACGAACCCAACATTGAGATAGACTCACATACCTGATCGAAGTGAATCCTTGGCGAAACCATGAATTGTCCTTTTCTTCTTCTCCTTTCTCCTTAGCCTTACCGTAAAAATTCGCAACTTCTAAAACTTACTAAGTTCTGATTTCACCCATATTAAACTCCTAAAAACGGATTAAAATTAATAGGGTAATAAAAGGACTAAAATACCCTTTAAAATCTCGGATTTGGATATTTTCCTTAATCTGACAACCCAACTTTCAAATGGCATAACTCACTCATACGAAGTCAAAATCGCGCAAACTTGGCGGCATTGGAAAGATCATTCCAAGAGCTTTCCAACTATATCTGAAATTACACCTAACTCATCTTGAGCTAGGATTTATGGTCGTTTAAATTTGACCAAAAACTCACTTTTAACTTTAAAATTTCCAGATTTTCTTATACGTTCCAAAAATAAGTATTTCCACATTTGAAACTCCTTGCTAGTTATTTCTAGTTGTGAGATGTTACAATGGGGGCATCATTATGAAATAATGTCAGAGTATGAAAGGCAATAGACTATGAGCTGGTATCCTAATATACTTGAGTAGTCCGATAAATAAATCAAGAATAGGATAAGTGTGCTATCCTGCTCCCATATCTAAACTTATCAATTAAAAAAAGACTAACTAAGCCCACATAAGGTCGGCAGGTACAAACAACACACAAGACCACCTACCTAGGCCCACATAAGCCCAAAAGGTGTCAATCAGGCTATATACCCCTATGAGTAGTCCCTAGACCCGTAGGCAGTCACGTAGCTCTCTTATGCATTTATATACCATGTAGGCAGCACATAGATCTCTTAGGCATCAACATAGCTTACAGAAAACTCATATCCCTCTTGGGAAACAACATGGCCCTATAGGTAGCACATAGCCTTCTTAGGCGTCGATATAACACTATAGGCAATTCATAGCACCGTAGACAACTCATAGACCTTCTTGGAATCAATATATCCCTGTAGGCAAAACATAGCCCTTCTAGGCATAGATCATATTCCTGCAGCTACCCACAATAGCCCCAAGGTCAACAATAGCAATCCACTAGCTAAAAGCGAGCAATTTAGTTACAAGCAACCTATGCAAATAGCCTCTAAGTCATATCCAACATAGGGACGCTACTAACTGAATAAGAATCCCTACAAGGGAGGATTACATTCACTTGAGCAACCAACAATCATTAATAATGGCTATAAGTATAACAACGATAACAACTCAATTACATTTAATCTAAGCTTTAAGGAAGCATGCGAAGGAAGGGAATAGCCTTGACACGCCGTGTTCACTGAATTCACGTGGCCTAATGAATTTTAATCACAACCCCCTTGATACTAAAACAAGGAAGGACCATAATCAACACACAATAATAGAGGATACCACGATAATTCAATAAAAGATACGTATTTCCGTAGAAAATTGATATTTGCGGCTTGGTAAAGATAAATCGATGAAAGAAGGGTCTTACCTCGATCTGAAGTTTGTAATACACCTAAATACTTTGAAATATATCCATACCCTTGTTGTCCCAACATCAAAGTATGATATGCTACGAAATCGATAAAAAAAATTATACCATGTTGACGTGCTCGACGCGTAGAACAACTTCCATCAACAACTTAAGTCCTAGAAAATCTATAATTTGGTTGATCCTAGAAGTGGATTTTTTAATTTTTCTGGTTATTCACTGATAAATATGTAGAAAAATGGTCGAAGAATATATATAAAAATTTCCACCGACCTAGGAGACCCACCTCACGCGCCTGCTTGCACAGTCTCATGAAAATAAGAATATCTCTCTATTCTTAAGTTCTATGAATGAACCTTTTAATGTATTGAAAACTAGATTCGTAGATCTTCGATTCAATATGTTGTGGGACTCATAACTCTTTATATATATAGGGAGAAAACCTCCGAGACATTTGACCCAAATTTCAGAGAAATCTTTAAAAAAAAATTTACGATAACTTTCGCCAACTTTTATTTTGCCTCTTACCTAACTTTAAAACTTGAGAGACAACACTTGATCACTTAAAATAGGACATACCACATCATTCTTAATTTATTACCCACCCTCCTTGTCTTTTATGAAGATACGAGTAATTTTAGACGTTTCAAAAAGTCGGGGTGTTAGAGTCTAGCTATATGTTATCATTAATATTTAGGAAGGGTAAAGTAGTAAATCACTGTCGTTATCAATTTACCAATTAATCAACCCAATAGTAAAAATTGAAATCAATCCAATAACCCCATAACTTTCTTTTATTGGAGATATTTTGGTAAAATTTATCTAGATAAATTATAACTTGGGAAATTATTTGGGGATTAGTTGCTGCGAAATTTGTTATGGGATTTTTATATTTGGGGATTTATCTCGGAATTTTATTACTTGGGAAATTTGTTGGGGATTATATTACTTGGAAAATTATTTGCGAATTAATTTGTTGCGAAATTTTTTGGAGATTTATATTTGGGGATTTGCCTAAAAATTTTATTACCTGAGAAAATATTTAGGGATATTTTGCTACAAATTTAGCTGAAAATTATTTTTTGAGAATTTACATAGGAATTTCGAGACTTGAAAAATTAACAAATTACATAAAAGAACATTATAATAACATTAGTAAAAGTAAATTTTTAATAGAAAAATGTTAAAATCGAATATATACCTTATTAATGCTAAATTTAATTGCCCCCTCGTTAATGAATTATATAAGATGAAAAAGAAATATTTTATTTGTATATTCAATTGATATATTATTTTTTAGTGATATTAAAAAAGATAAAATTATCTATAATATTTTTTTTTCAATATATAATTAAGTATAATTATTAAAAGATAAATTTAAATTATAAATACCGCACATACCTAACAAGATACTATCAATTATTGATTATAACTTCCTTCCACGTTAAAGTTATATATATATGTCTACTTTGAATTATTTATTTATAAGAACTTTGTAGTATAATTTATATTTTGTCTACGTTTAATATGTTTAGTTATGGATATTGTCTCATAGAAAGTGTAAAAATAAAATTTTCATGATATGTTTTGTGGTGGTGATTTATTTTAATATATAAATATTTTTTATGTTTCATTTTCTATGAATTAAATCACATGAACTTTAGTCAATATTCAATATATATTTCGTTACCATATTAATATGAGATGACTTTATAGTTCTTTTTTGTGTAATTTATAAATATTAAAATTATATTATAACACTCAATTAATTTAAGTAAATTTAGCTTTAAAATTAATCAAATCGAAGAAAAACACTAAAAATAGTGTAATAACATTAGTACTGGTTAAGACTGGCAAACGGACAGGACCGGGTCAACAGGATCGGTTTTACCGGAATCGGTACCGGTACCGGATTTTTCTTACCGGATTTTCTTACCGGTATCGGATTTTACCGGACCGGATTTACCGGAAAAACCGAACTGTTCCGCCCGATTCGGTAGTAACCGGTTTGGAACCGGGTTGGACCGGTTCATCCGATACTTTTTTTTTTATATAAATTTTAATTATTTTAATTATTATATAAATATTATATATTTATATTAAAACTTCAATTGAAAACTTTAAAGTTTATATAAGTTTGAAATTGAATTTATACTTTAAAGTTTATATTGAATTTAAAGTTTCAAATTGAATTTAAAGTTTTATATTGAACTTAAGTTTTATATTGAATTTAAAGTTTAAACTTTATATTGAATTTAAAGTTTGAAATTGAATTTAAACTTTAAAGTTTATATTGAATTTAAAGTTTTAATTTAAACTTATATTAAAATAATTAAAAATTAAATTTATAAAATGACATGAATTAAATAGAAGAGACTATTATAAAAGAAAATCAAGGCGAATAGCCGTATATTTATTCAAATAAATAAATTATACAATACAAATATTAGAAAGAGAATAAGAGTACATAATTTAGGAGGAATTGAATATTAATTATTATACTAACAATTGCATTTTTTTTAAAATTCTTTTTGTAAATTTAGTATCATTTGAAAAGAAAGATTTTTTGGAATTGGCATTTGTCGTTCTTCTTCCATTGCTTCCATGCCATCATCACTATTCTCACCAAATATTTCATCTATTTGGTCTTCTATATGGCTACTTAATAGTGGTAGTCCGGTGTTTCTTCTTTCGGCATTGACCCAATCTCGAAACAACACCGATATTTCCAAACTGTCCTTTGCTAATGAATATCGATGATCTCCAATCATAAATCTCGCCGCACTAAAGGCTTGCTCCGAAGCGACCGATGATGCTTGAATCGCTAGCACATCTCGAACAATCCTAGCAAGGGTCGGAAATTGATTTTCACGATTCTTCCACCATATTAATATTGGAGGTTGAAGTTGTCCTTCTTCATGCCTAATCTTTTCCCGTGCCTGATTGAAATATAAATCAAAATCATTATTAGTAGAAGATTCAAGCTCAAGATATTCATCCATCCAATCATCCGTATCATCACTTTTAGGCTTAGAAGATGAAGGTTCAACTATTGGAATATTTTTTTCCATAACTTTATATGCATTATATAAATCTCTAACTTTTGCATAAATGCTACTTTTACATTGTTCAACACTAGGAGTTTCATCATCTTTAATTTCTAAATTTACATAAATCTTTTCAACCATTCTTTCAACACCTCTTAATTTATAATTTGGGTTGAAAGTAGTAGCAGTCAAATAGATTTGAGGAATAGGGAAAAAATATTTTTTGAATTTTTCAATCATAAAAGCAAGTGAATCTTTAAAATGATCTTTTCCTTTATATTTTGCAAATTCAGATGAAATAGCACAAATATTTACTAAAACAGAAGAAATAGTAGGATAATATTGACCAGAACATGCATTTGTTGCTCTATAAAAAATACTTAAAAAATCAATCAGTTCTTTTGTATTTTCCCAATCTTCAAAGCCAATTCTTAAACTAGGATTCGCATTATGAGCATTAAAAACTAATTGTAGCGGTTCTTGATAAACATAAGCAACTTGAAGCATTTCAAATAAAGAATTCCATCTAGTGCATACTTCTTTTGGAACTTTTCTATATGCAAGTCCACATTCATTACAACGATTTTTAAATTCTGTAATTCTAGCTTTTACTTTAGCTTTAAAAATCCAATTACAAGCAAGTCTAATTTTTTCACAAGAAACTCCAAATTGAGAAATATCATCTTTTACTATTAAATTATAAACATGTGTAGCACACTTAATATGAAAACAATCATTATCAATTGGACAAAGTCTAATTTTTAAATAATCAACGACTCTTAAATTATTAGAAGCATTATCTAAAGTGACACTCATTATTTTATCACATATTCCATAATATTGTAAAATAGAGGCTACTTTTGATGCTATATAAAAATCGGTTTTAGTTTCTTCAACATATGTATACGCTAATATTCGTTTTTGCATGTTCCATTCATGGTCAATCCAATGGACAGTAAGTGTAAAATAATCGTTACCATTAGGACTACGTCTCATATCAGAAGTAATAGATAATCTACCATCATAATAAGCAAATAAACAACAAAGAAAATGAGAATATTCTTTTTGATATTTAAAAAGATCACTTTTAATTGTATTTCTTGGAATACCTTCATAATCTGGGTTATATAATTCTCGAATATAATGAACAAAACCAGGATGTGAAGGAAATGAAAAAGGTAAACCACAAACAGCAACCATTTTAGCTAATTCTCTACGATCTTTTTCTTTACTATACGTGCGGTGTGTGCTTCGACTAGCCGGGTTAGACATATTTAATACACCTTGAACCATATTAGAACCTCCAACACCCATAGAACTTTCGGGTATGGGTGTTCCATTTCTATTAGCTCTTTCTATATCATCTAGGCGAGCAAATTATTTATACACTTTCATAAATGTGTTCTTAGTCGTCCCGTTCCCCCTTGTGTACCCGTAGTTACATGTTTCATTACCAATTTACATTTAGTGCAAGTAACAGTAGTTTTTGTCTCATTTTGTATCAAGAATTTCCATACTAACGATCTTTTAACACGTACGGCGGCGACATTTGAAAAAGTAGGTAAAGGGGAGACTTCGGTAACCGGACTAGTCGGGGTAGGGGTCTCTTCATCTTCCTCATTTATTTCTACTTCTTCTTCTAATTCTTCCTCAAAATTAGTATAATGTCTATTTAAAGACTCGTGATCTACTTCATTTTCGGAATTAAATTCAATAGGTCTTGGTGACGTAAAAAAATTTCATTAACACGAGTATAATCATTAGTATTAACTAAATATCTAGGTGGCAAATTTTTAGAACAAGAACTACTTACTCCTCCCTTGTTATTTTTTAATTCCGACATTGGTCTTTTACCACTATTTCTTATGAATTCATGTTAAAATTTAAAATAATTAAATATAATGAGAAAACAAGCAAAATAATATAATAAAAGATATAAAACAACTAAATTAATAAACAAATAAAAATTAAAGTTGAAAGTTGGAACGAATGTACCAAACGTCTACGTAAAAGTAGACGTATAACAAAGCCGGATTTGGTAGATGCCTATTGTAGCTTCCGAAATTCAAACTCCAACTCAATATCACAATATAATAATTAATAATTTATGAGAGATTTAAAATTGAGACTTTGAGAGATTGTATAAGATTGTATAAGTAGTGAATTTGTGATTTAAAATGAAAAAAGAGGGTATATTTATAGTATAAATGGGTTAGAAAGGGGTGGGGGGTGCTACTTGACCGTTTTGGGCCCCAGCCCAACGGCTAAAAGGGCCCAACGGTCATAAAACGGATACATAAATTTAAAAAAAGAAAAATAAAAACCGGCTAAACCGGACCTTACCGGATCGGACCGGTCCGGAACCGGTTCTTACCGAACCGGTTCAACAGGATAAAAAACCGGAAACCGGTCCGGTATACAGGAAGACCGGTTCCTTACCGGTTCAACCGGTACCGGACGGACCGGTACGGGAACCGGCCAGGAACCGGACCGGACCGGATCAAAACCGGTCCGTTTGCCTGCCTTAGTACTGGTTGTACCAAATTGACAGAATACACTAAGAATTTTTCATATTAAATATTATGACTTAGATTATTGTGATAATGTAGCAATTAGTAGGTTGGACATTGGGTAGTGAGTTGGGATTAAGTAGTGCATTTAATATGGGTCGAAAATTGTATTAACTACAAGTAATCAAGAAGAGGTGTGTGAAAAATTGAATTAAACACAAGCAGTGTTTTAAAAGACTCTTCTGGGACTCGCCTCGGGGCTTGCTCTGGGGCGGGGCTCTAGCAAAACGTCTCGAGACTCAAATTTGGACTTAGTTCTACAAGACTTACGCTCTAAGCACACCCAACGCCCAACGCTCGAGACTCGCCTAACAGATCTTACACAAAATATGTGTTAAAATCTTTAATTAACATTGTTGACCCTCATAATTCTTGAACAAATAAATGATACACAACTTTTTAATCTATAAAGATAACAAGATTGAGAGTAACCTAAACAACAAATGTAGTATCACATATTTACTATTTGGTAACACTATGAAGGTAATTATATATTATTGTATAGTACGATATATATATTTTTTTAGAAATAATGATTCTTTTATTATTAGAAAGTTAATATATTAGATTATTTATACTTGTATAGTCATGTTTTATTGTTATTGGTGTAATGATATTTCTCAAATAGTAATTATGATGCTTTTTTATTTATTTATTATAGATTATCAATACTTATCGCAAATAAAAATCACAATATAATTTCTATATATTATAGGTTTTTAATAAAAAATTATATGTAAAATCATTGAAAGAAATTTAATTAGTAATAAAACTATAAAATTGAATATACATGAGAGTACGCCCCGTAGATTCATGGGACTTAGCCCCGTGTCTCGGGGCTTACGCCTCGCCCCGTACTGTATAAAATGCCTCGCCTCACGCCTCCGCCTTTTAAAACACTGAACACAAGTATTCAAGAAGAAGAGTTATTAAAGTTTAAAATCAATGCGCTAACTTCACATTTCTATCATGTGTTTTCATCTCTGGATCTTTTTATTAATAGTTAGAAAACCTTTAATATGGTTCAGTCTCGATACGATCTCTTATTGAAACCTACCAATTTAGTCTTCGATCTTGTGATGGGATTGTCATTGAGAGGCTCACTGACCTGGCTAGGTTAGTTTTCACAATATTTTTGTGATTGTCAATAATGTATTATTCCATGTCCCTATCTATTACCTAGAATTTGTCTTCTCACAATAGAATTAGTACATCATGAGACTTTTTGAATTAGTTTGGTTGGATAATTCACGTCTAGTTGTATTCAAAACTATTAAGATAAGGCAGAAGCGTAGACAATACACAAGGCTGGGAAAATACATTATGATCAATCACAATTTTTTTCTTTAAATGCTCAGTTAAGCATGTCAATAAGCCCCCACAATGACAAGCCCATCATGAGAAGGCCAACTTGATCAGACCTCCAAGGTTTCTTTCGAGAACGATTCATAAGGATTCCCTAACTATAGATAAGTAAGAGCCAAGATATAGAAAAAAAAATTGAAGTTAGTTCATCAGATTTTGAACTTTAAAAGAGATTTTGAGTTTTGACCAAGAAGGAAAGAAAAAACTCTACTATCTGAGGTATGATGTGTCCTTGTTCACCCAAATTTAAGTATTCGAGTTCAAGTGATGGTTTGCTAGCTAATGAGTAGGAAGCATCTTGAGCACCTTGAGTCAGAGATTGTTGCGGGACACTCGACTACCCATCCATAGAAGCGGGCATATATATCCGTCTGAATTGAATCATAAATAAAACTCATACAAATCTAATCATATATATTTATACATCAAAAATAAGTTACGAGTGGTGGAATACTTTTCTGAAGCTTAATTCTAACTTTCATCACTTTGATATATAAATTTTCATGAGAACTGTGATTTGCGAAAAATGTAAAAATTCTAAGATTAGGGCTACCATTAATGAGTTCTTATTATTCCAGATTATCATAAACAACATCCTCAATTAGTAGGGTTGATTTTTACCTTCTTAAACCTCTTTTAAAGTTCAAAAGCAATGCACTAACTCCACTTCTTTCACGTGTTTCTATCGTTGGATCTCTCTTATATATAGTTAGAAAACTTTTAGAGTAACATTCACATATAGCAAACATAAAA
Organism: Solanum lycopersicoides; assembly: GCA_022817965.1. Lineage (NCBI taxonomy): Eukaryota > Viridiplantae > Streptophyta > Magnoliopsida > Solanales > Solanaceae > Solanum > Solanum lycopersicoides. The sequence goes on along the minus strand of CM040621.1, from coordinate 77,814,282 downwards.
ATTATATTTGTATGTTATAGTCATAGTTTGCATAATTGCGCTCATAGCAAACATAAATATGTATATTTCGCTATACATATTCAAAAGAAAACAGTTGTATAATTCCGCTATACATATACAAAAGAAAGCAGTTGTATAATTGGTTTTGGTATACATATACAAAAGATCAATTGTATAATTTGTGTTTGTATAAAGCGAGAAATTGAGAAAAACAAAACGGAAGATCGTATTTGTATAATCATAAGTGTACAGGATGAAAAATGCATTGTATTTGTATATACAATATTCTCTCGCTTTATACAAACATAATCACAATGTATAAATTTGTGTTTGTATAAAGTGAGAGAGGCGAGTGAGCGAGCGAGATGTGGAAGAGTGCCGAGCGACATCTGCGAGAGGGGAGAGAGGAAACGAAAATATATGTATCTATACAATTTTCTCTCACTTCATACAAACACAAACACATGTTATACATTTGCGTTTTTTTAAAGTGAGAGAGACGAGTGAGCGAGCGAGATCTGGAGAGTGACGAGCGAGATATGAGAGAGGAGAGAGAGGGGAACGAAAATATATGTGTATATATAACTTTCTCTCGCTTTATACAAACACATTTTATACATTTGTTTTTGTATTAAAGCAAGAGTGGCGAGGGAGAGAACGAGAGTGGCGAGCAAGATTTACCAGGAGAGAGGCGAAATAGCAACAATTTGCTATGGGTTACAATTAAATCAAACTATGGTTATAGCATTTATTTTGAATTAATAATTTGCTATTATATATAATTTTCCCAAACTTTTATAGTTCGCTCTCGATGCGAGATCTAATTGGGACTTGACCGAGCTTCTTTTGATGGGCTTGTCATTGAGAGGCCCACTAACCTGGCTAGGTGAGTTTTTCACAATATTTTTGTGATTGTCAATGATATATTTTTCCATATCCTTATATTTTGCCTAGAATTAATGGTATATTCCTTAGTATTTGACTATTTATAAGAATTAATCAGTACTTATTAATTTTGAAAAGAATTTCAAGCGTCATTTTTTGAAAATAATTTTATAGTTGAACCTCAAGTTTAATCGGTGTACTAGTACATATTTAGATTGTTTATTTGATCAAATATGAAATTAGATGTAATGGAGGAGAATACATTCTAATTAAGTGGGCATAATCTTTTCGAGATTTCTTACACAATAAATAATCCATCCTACTTATTTGAAACGATTACAGATTTATATTGAAAACTTTGATTTTATTACAAAAAAAAAAATCTAACAATTGATGATTGAACGCTAATAACACAATTATTTTTTTAAAAAAACTACTATAACAATAAAAATGGAGTAATAAAGGAAAAAATACGATCAAGAAAACAAACAGGTCCACACGATTTGAATCTAGAGAATTAGGATGAAAACTATATAAAATGACGTAAAATAATGCACTTTTATATAGAGAGCTAAAGGGAATTCACTTGGATTTCTTACCTAAAATGAGTAAGTATACATGGTAATAATATTATTTAACTTGTAATAACATGTCACTCGTCATTCTTACTATGTTACAAATTAACGTTCGTCATTAAATTATATACATAATTAATGATTTATAAATAATTGATTGTGAAAATATTTTGTAAGGATAAGGCACAAAATATCGTTCTAAACTATACCTGAAATTTCAGTGACATACCTTTAACTTAATAAGTGTCTTATTATCCCCTCCCCCTCACCCCTCACCCTCGAACTCATTTATTCTATATTTTCATTCTCCTTTTATGCTGGCGTGGAGCAGGGGCAGAGATACAACCTAGTAAGGGTGGTCAGATGAACACCCTTCGTCGGTATAATATAGTTTAATATCTGGATATATTGTAAATTGAACACTCTTCACACAGCAAAGTCAGATAGTCTAGCGGTAGGCACACTCATTTACTGCACCTACTCATGGTAAAAAAAAAAAAAAAGTTTTGTGTACTCACTCCGCTAAAAAAAATTATCGACTCTTTAAAGGTTGAACACCCTTGATAAAATTTCTGGCTCTGCCACTGGGGTGGAATCAATACTTTTCAATTAGTTGTGGTGATATAGACATGTCACCATGTGTATAAATATTTTTTCATATATTTCTTCTTTTAAAAAAATATTTTCACTGTTAAAAAAGTTAATACATATATTTTTTTCCCTAGCATTTAACCTTTTAAAAAAATTTCATTAACTTGTATTTGAAATTTTCTCAAACCACAGAGTAATTCTCCTCCCCCCCCCCACCCCCACCCCCACCCCACACACACAAACACACATCTTTTACGTTCGTTGATTGTTTTTTTCTTCTTCTTTTTTCTATTGATTTTATTTACTATTATTTTTCTTTTTTCACCTATTATTTTTATGTTTATTTTCTGTCTTTTTTTATTTGATTATATGTTTAATTCAAATTATCTTGTATTTAAAATAAGTTAATGTCAAACGGATATTCAAATAAGTAAAAAAATGTTAAATTAAAGACCACTTTGTAAAAATATTATTATTTATTTTCCTAAAAAGTATACGTAATTTAAAAGATACTAAAAACGAAAAGAGAAGAAATTAATTAACGAAAAAAAGAGAGTTTAAAGTGAGGAGGGAAACAAATATTTTATAAAGAAAGAAATGAAAATAATTTTATATATACGAGTTTTAATGTTAAAATTTATGTGTACTAACTAATTCTTAAATGTCCATTTGAAAAGACAAATGTCCAATATTGATCAAATTTTTTCATACTTTTTGCCTCTCACTTGCTTCTAGGAAACTGACCACACCCTCTATGACATATCAACACAAAAGTATTTAAAATTTGTATTTAGGAGGGGTGGGAGTGGAGTGAGGGTAATGGAATCCTAATTAAGTTTAGGTGTGTTGTTAAGAATACATATATTTTTTTTTTGGGAGGGGGTGGGTTACTACTGTATTATCTCTAATTTTACATCAATATTATGATTATTATTTTTTTGATTGTGTGGTGGGTAATATAAAGTTGGTTATTCTTATGACACTTCTATTACATTGAGGTTGAATCTAACATATACATATGAATAAGTGGAATTCAGATTAAACAAAGCAGAAGTCATTCGATCATACATATTTATACACAAAAAATAAGTTACAAATGGTGGAATACTTTTTTAAAGCTTAATTCTAACTTTCATCACTTTGATATATAAATTCTGGAGAGAATTGTGATTTTCAGAAAATGAAAAAAATCTAGGATTAGAGCAAGCATAAATAAATTCTTATTATTCCATATTATCATAAACATCCTCAATTAGTAGGATTGATTTTTACCTTCTTGGTCCACATTTATTTTAAGGTACTTCAAAGTCAATGTGCTAACTCCACATCCTTTCATGTGTTTTCTATCTCTGAATCTCTCTTATTCATAGTTACAATCTTTATGGTTCGCTCTCTATGCGATCTCCCAACGATAAAATTAGTCTTCTTGTGATGGACTTTCCATTGAGGCACATTGACCTGGCTAGGTGAGTCTTTCGCGATATTTTGATATGACTGTCAAAAATGCATTTTCAAAGCCCTTATTATCTTTTGCCTAGAATTAATTTTGTCTTCTCACAACAGGATCAGTACATCATAAGACTTCTTGAATTGGTAAAGTTTAATAATTCACGTCTAGTTTTATTGAAAACTATAGTGAGAAGGCAAAAGCCTAGGCAAGAGACAAGACAGGGAAAATAAATTATGATCAATCGCAAAGAAATCTTGAAAAACTCACATATGCAAGCCAATAGGCCTCACTATGACAAGCCCATGACCAGAAGTCCAACTTCATCAGGTCCCTATGGCTCGCGTCGAGAGTGAGTCATAAGGTTCCCATATATAAATAAGTAAGAGTGAAGAGATATAAACACGCGAATTTTTTTTGTAGTTAGTGCATCAAATTTTGAACTTTAAAGATATTTAATTTGGATCAAGAAGATAATAATCAATCCTACTAGAGATATGGTGTTTATGATAATTTTGGAGTAATTATAATTTACTTATGCTAGTCTTAATCGTAGACTTTCTACATTTTCTTTAGAATTTACAGTTCTCTCTAATTAACATTTTTTTAGCTGTAGAATTATGCAAATGATATGTGTGATCAAGACTTCACCTTATACACAAAATATGGGAAATTTGGGTGTAGGTTGTGTGTGTGTCTTAATAGTCCAGGTAATTAGCTAATTGACAATTAGTTACAAACAATTTCACTTACCTAAATGTTAAAAATAGTTATTGCAAATAAATTTGAAGAATCCATGAAAGTATTGAGTATTAATTCTTCAATTTGAAATTTATGATCTACCCAATTTAAATAAAAGATGTTCCCATATTAATCTATAATTGTATAGAATAATTTTTAAAAATCCTAAAAAGATTACACCTCCGTAAAATGTATTCTCCTCCATTACATCTAATTTCATATCTATTTGATTAGACAAATAGTCTAAATTTACACAGATACATTAATTAAACTTGATGTTCGATTATAAATTATTTTCAAATGAATGAGAATGATGCTTCCCTTTTTTTTTTTAAAAAGGCTCATACATTATAAGTACACAAAATTAATATGATTTAACTGCTAGCAATGCAGGTGAAGGAAATCTATGAGAGAAAGTTTACCTCGTCCGGTTAAAAACTATTGGAAAAGATGTCAACACCAAATAGTTAAAAAGTTCTTCTCCGATTCAAGACCATCAGTTATTTGCTTTGAGCCAGAGCAAACGATCAAATCTATTTATTGAGTCGAATCAATACATTTACTATGTACCCATCGAAACTATACTAAATTTGAATCAATCTATATTAAATGAATGTAAAATAATCCATGGGACCTTAATCTCGATGAGATGGGTTTGAAGATAGAAAGTTGATAAAGAGGGTTTTCTGATTGAGTTTTAAAGTGTATCCAAATAGAGAGTTCATCAGAATATTTATTGAAAGGAGAAAACAAAGAGAATTGAGATGAAATTATATAAAATGATGCACTTTATATAGAGAGCCAAAGGAAATTCACCTAGATTTCTTACCTTAAATGTATATGGTAATAACACGTCACTTTCCATTCTTATTATATTACAAATTAAGATGTGTGTTTTTAAAAGGCTTGACAGGATCTTGGTGAACCAGGAATTTGTAGAAGTGTTTCCATCGTCAGAGGTACATCATTTGATTAGACAGGGCTCAGATCATGCACCTTTGCATATGATATGTAGTTCGGAGGAAGAGATCACAGTCAAGCCTTTTCGTTTTCTTAATTTTTGGAGACACCACAAAAATTTGAAGAATATTGTGGAAGAAAATTGGAAGGTAGATTTTGTGGGGAATCCGTTTATAGAATTTCAAGCAAAAATGAAAAAAGTTAAAAAGGCCCTGGCTGGTTGGAGTAAAGAAGTTTTTGGCAATGTTTTTCAACAAATTGCCACTATTGAAGATGTCATTAAGTTAAAGGAAGCTCAACTGGAGATTCAGCCTTCAGAAAGCAATAAAGCGGAACTGCATAAAGTGGAGGCGGAATTAAAAAATTACTTGAGACTTGAAGAAGAGTTTTGGAGGCAAAAGGCGGGGATGAAATGGTTTTCAGAGGGTGATAAGAATACAAAGTTTTTTTACTCGTATGTAAAGGGGAGAAGAAGAAAGCTACATATTGCGGAGATTACAACAGAACAGGGAGTCACTATAAAAACCAATGCTCACATTGGTCAAGCAGCGGTGGAGTTTTTTCGAGAGCAATTTAAAGAGAATAATTTTGTAGAAAATTATGCAATGTTAGACCATATTCCAAGATGTGTATCAGATGTGGAGAATGATAAAATGTGTAGACTGCCTACCAAGGAGGAGGTCAGAAAGGTGGTGTTTGAATTAAATGGGAGCAGTGCATGTGGTCCTGATGGATTCACAGGGCAATTTTATCAAGAATGTTGGGAGATAATAGGGGTTGATATTACTAAAATGGTGTGTGCATTTTTTTGCGAACAAGATCTGACCAAGTTCATCACTCATACTAATCTAGTGTTGCTGCCTAAGAAGGAGACAGTGAAGAATTTTGTTGATTTACGCCCATTAGTCTTAGTAATTTCATGAACAAAATCATTTCTCGGGTGATTCATGAAAGAATGATCATGGTATTGGAAAATATTATTTCACCAACTCAATCAGGTTTTGTCAAGGGTAGAAGTATTACAGAGAACGTTTTGTTAGCACAAGAGATAATCAGGGACATTAATAAAAGGAACAAGAATGTTAACGTGGTGGTAAAGTTGGATATGGCCAAGGCGTATGACAGGGTATTATGGGTTTTTCTTACGAAGGTGTTAAGGAAGTTTGGTTTTTCAGAAGTAATGATTGATATGATTTGGAGGATAATGTCAAATAATTGGTACTCAGTCCTTATAAATGGGAGGGCATATGGGTTTTTTCAGTCTTCCAGAGGCCTTAACCAAGGGGATCCTTTATCCCCAACTTTGTTTATCATAGCAGCAGAGGTCCTTGCTAGTGGATTGCATAGCCTACATACAGATACAGAGTTTAAAGGATATGGCCTACCTAAGTGGAGTACGAAAATCAATCATTTGTCCTATGCTGATGACACTATTTTATTTTGTTCAGGAGATAGAGGGTCAGTGATGAAAATGATGAAGATTTTGAGAGATTATGAGGATGTATCGAGTCAAATGGTTAACAAAGCAAAGAGTTTTTTTCTATTTACATGATAAAACTCCTTTGATTGTTGCTATTAGAATGAGGAGACTGACAGGGATTAGGCAAGGAAATTTCCCTTTCAATTACTTGGGTTGTCCGGTGTTTTATGGGAGGAATATCGCAAGTCATTTTAAGGAGCTTATTAGGAAAATTGCCAAGAGGATTTTTTCATGGCATAACAGATTCTTAACTTTTGGTGGAAAGCAAAATATCGTGAATAATGTACTCCAATCGATGCCTGTGTACATTTTGTCTACTATGAATCCTCCCAAGAAAGTAATTGAGCAAATACATCAAATATTTGCAAAAACTTTTTGGGGTAAGACAGGAGGTGTAAAAGGGAAACACTGGGTGACTTGGAATGAATTATGTTTTCCAAAAGAGAAAGGGGGAATTGGTTTTAGATCTCTTCATGATGTCAATAAAACATTATTTGCAAAGCTATGGTGGTCGTTTAGAGTTTCCACCAACTCATTGTGGGCCAGTTATATGTGGAATAAGTATTGCAAGAAGTTGCATCCTGTTATGGTGCATAGTAGAGGGGGTTCACACATATGGAGGGAAATGGTTAACATCAGGGAGGAAGTGGAACATGATATTTGGTGGCAAATTAAAGCTGGAAACTCAAGTTTTTGGTTTGATAATTGGACCAAACAAGGTGCTTTGTACTTCACGGAAGGAGAACATGCACAAGAAGAAGAAGTAGATGTGAATGATTTTGTAATAAATGGAGGCTGGAATGAACAAAAGTTGAAAGCAATGGTATCAGATGAGATGGTACAACACATAATTATGAACATTAGACCTCCCGGTACTTAAGCTATTCTAGATAAGGCCTGATGGGTACAAAGTTCAAAGGGAGATTTTACAGTAAAATCAGCATTTCACATCTTAAGATGAAAGAAAGCAGAAAAAGATTGGAGTAGTTACATGTGGGTAAAGGGTTTGTCTTACAAGATCAGATTCTTTTTATGGAGAGTTTGGGATAAACGAATAGCCACGGATGATAATTTGAAGAGAATGAGGGTGCAAGTGGTGTCTAAATACTACTGTTGTGAAAAAGGAGAAATTGAGACAATGTCTCACTTATTACTAACAGCTCCCATAGCCCAAAAGTTGTGGAAGCAGTTTGCTTCATGTGTAGGTATCAACATAAATGGATTGAATCTAAAGCAACTCGTTTATAGGTGGTGGGAGCACAAAATGTCAACTAAGTTGGAACAAATACTAAAGGTCGTTCCAGCTATCATCATGTGGGAATTGTGGAAGAGAAGAAATTCTAAAAGATATGGGAAGGATATATCTTTCAAGTATATGTATCATCAATGCCAATTGACAATACATCAATTAATAAGAGTTAATTTCCCATGGATTAAAGGATTATCCTGTCACTGGTCAGAAATGGTGGACACATTGGAGAGTTACAAACCTACGTTATACTTTAGGATTGTTAAATGGTTGTTGCCACAAGAGAGGTGGATTACTTGCAATACTGATGGGGCAAGCAAAGGCAATCCAGGTCAAAGTGCGTATGGATTTTGCTTAAGGGACAGTAGTGGAAATCTTATATATGCAGAAGCTTAGAGTTTGGGGATTGCTACTAACATGGACGCAGAGGCAAAAGCAGTTTTAGAAGCTCTTAAGTATTGCATTAGGAAAAAACTAAATCTGGTTCAACTGGAGACTGATTCCCTAGTGCTTAAAAACATGATCAACAGAAATTGGAGAATACCATGGGAGCTAGTAGAAATAATGGAAGACATTCATAACATGCTTGGAAAAATTACAGTGAATGTTCGACATGTTTTCAGAGAAGCAAACCAACTAGCAGATTGTATAGCTAATTCAGCAATCAATACAGAAGATAAGCAAATATTCCTTAATTTTCAACAATTGCCAAGTAAGGGAAGAAAGCTTTTGAACATTGATAAATATCAGGTACCCGCACTTCGCATCAAAACAAGTAAAATTAACTTGTACAGTAATGGACATCATGCTTAATCAACAGAAAGAGATACAAGGACCAACAAAAGACTAGAGTAAAAGGGCCAAATCTGTAGTAGTAGCATCCACCGGTTCGGCTACAACTGCAGGACAAAGGAATCAGAGGAGAAATATCAAAGCACAAAAATGAGGAACAAGTTCAACACTTACGGAATTTACGGAGATGTGAAGCAAGGCTTTTATTCTCCACTTGAACCAACCGAAAAATCAAGGCAGCAACTAGAGAAGAGGAAAAACAAAAGAGGAAAAAGTGAAAATGATTCTTTTAGGAAATGGGTAGCTCAATTTTATATATTGTAATAAGGAACATGGCCCATTTTGATTATCAATAATATGGACTTTGAGTCCAAAATTTGAAGAAAAAAAAAACTTTGAGAAAATGTTCATTTATTCAAGAAGTTAAAATTTTGACGATCATCAACGTTGTTAAATAAAAAAGAGTTATTGAACCTGAAGGTCTCCAAATGCGACTCCAAAAATGGTCGTCGGATTTCAAGCCGAAAGAAGATCACCAGTATGGGTTCTTCTTTCTTACTTACCTTTCTATTTCCATACTTCGCATTACGTCAAACAATTGGTGAGTTCTACTGGTACACATCCTGAGATTGATATGTCTACAAAATGCAAAACTAGGCCAAGAATGGCCGAGGTCAGGTTTTATCGGCTTAGTTTTAGTTTACCCAATCAAAAAAAAATGTCCATAAAATATATATTATACGATTACTCACTTCTCTAAATGCTTTGATATAGTAAAACAAAAAAGATCATGAGAAACTGATGCATCAATAAGAGCAAATGTAGTATGAAGGCTACAATTGCATGTCACCATCAAAACATAATGAAATTTTTGATCTTAATCAACATGGACCCATTCTATTACGTTCGACGGATCGAAAAGTGAATATGGAGAGTGAAAAACTTACCTATAGCCTCAAGCATGGTGAAACACGAGTTGAAATCGCTCAGGGATCGTTCTTTAGCTTTAAAAGTCAAAAAGTGTCAAATAAGGTCGTTTAGGGATTTAATTAACGACTTAACTTGCGCTCATCCCGCTATAGTGACACACATTCCGCTGCAGCAACATAAAGTCCTACTGCAACGACACTTTTTAATTAACTAGTGAGCCCTCGTTGAAAAACTATAATTTTTAAGTCCCGTCTCGTCCGCCACGGTACTCATCTCGTTGTAGCGGCGTTGCTGCAGCGGCATACTCCCGCTACAGCAGCACAAATTGGAACGAAACCTTTTTAAGGGAATTTCAATTTTCCCTTTTTACAACACACTCTTAATCCACTACTGTCACGCCCCGAGTCTACACACTGGACATGACCGACACCCAATGACCATTGATAGCCTTGAGCGTACCCTTGGCCTAGCTTATTTAACTCAATGAAAGACTTAACTCAATACAAGAAAACATTATTAGAAAGTAACTTGAAATAAATAACATGGACAAAATGAAACTTAAGTCTCATAGAAAAATATCTACAATACAAAGAAGAGACTCAAAACTAAATTGTTGTCTATAAAGCCTCTATAATATTAAGATGGATGTTGGGGATCCCACAAGATCGTATAAAAGAAAGACCGAAAATCATGTAAATGTGTCTTTCAGAATGCAAGGAGGCTCATCACTGACTCCAAGTGCTTAGCTGGATAAACGAGGTGCTAGATGATAATGATCCTGGTTACCTGCGTCTGCATCATGATATGATGCAGACCAGCTAGCATCAATACATTGAATGTACGAGTATGCGAGCGGGAATGCTAACAACAACTTAAGATTGAAAAGAGTAAGAAGGAACACTTACCTTGGATCTGCTCAACTCATGAATAACTTGACCAAATATAAAGCAACAAGGCATATGCAATATATAAAAGCTTGTAAAACAATGTAAACACTTAGTTCGTTAAAGAAAATACAATAACAAACTCAACTTTACTTGTATATGAAGTAATATAGTTTCTGTCTAAGATTCTCTAACCAGCTACAACCACAATGATCCTAAGTGGTGATACAACGTCTAGCCCACGCTATCAGAACTATCTTATACTTTACCGTCCCATAAAACTACTTAATTAGTGGATCCACTAACTTAACTTACATGATCATCTAAAAAGTATGACCCGTTAATACCCATGATAGCTACATGCTTTTCATGGAGACTTGAGTTAATATGAACTCTCATCCCCACATCGGTTCTCAATACTACTCCCAAAATGTACTTTAGCTCATGCTTTTAAAAACAACTTCAATCTTTGGTTGAGATAATGGCTCATCACTTAGCTTTAAAAAAAAACTCTCTTGGAATCAATGTTTCTTTTTCTTGCTCAAAACTCTTTTGAAAATCTTAGTTTCCTCTTATCTTAAATGTGAAAACATTTATAAACTCTTAGAGAATACTTAGATCCCATATAGATTTTGAGAAATGAAATCTACTAATTACTCTTTACTTAACTTGAAAATTGAGTCTTCAAATCAACTGTTCGGAAATACTTAGTTTCTTTATATTTCTTTGAAGGAAAGACTTTCATTTCCTTACTCTTTACTTAACTTGAAAGTTGAGTCTTAAAACAACTCATAAAGTGTTTATAAAGGACTCTTGAAAACCTTTAAGAACTTTACTTTGGACTTGCTTCTTAACCTCTTTGACCTTTATCTTAGCTTTCCTTAAATGAAATTATGAAATTCAAGGTTATGATTCATGTTTTTGGTGATTCCTAGGTATTTAGAAATCATTTGAAGTAATTAGAATAACTGGAGGGTGTTAATATACCTTAGAAGGACTTAAAAAGGCTAAACTACGAAAACTGGGCGAAAGCCTATTTGAGCGCATCCGAGGAGCTCCGCGCCAAGCCTCATCCTGGCGCACTGCAGGCGCGCCGCCCCAAGCCCTCTGGCGCAGATAGTGCTGCTCAGGTGTGGCTGACGAACTTCTCCTCTTCGGTTTTCAATGCTAAATCCCTTAAAAATCCATAGTTCTTTTCCAAAATCCTTAGGATCATTGGTACCTTAAACACCAAAAGATCTAACTCGAAAATTACAAATCAAACATCAATGGGCATTCAAACAACTCAACCAACAAGAATTTGACAAGATTCATCAAGAACTCACTTCTTAACGTGTAAACAATTCTAAAACCACGAAATTGAAATAAGTTTGGTGTGTGGATGAATTCACCCAACACAAAAGATCTCACATACCTTGATAGGGATCACCCCAACGAATTCCACTCGCAAATCCTTGACATTCTTGACAAATTTTTTACTTTTCTCCCTTTCCTTCTTCTCTTGTCTCTTCTCCAAGACCTAAGCGTAAAGTTAATTTTCTAATTTGAACTAAAACTTGTTTTACCCCAAATAAGTCCCTAAAATGAAATAGAAAATTAATTGGTAAAAAAAGTAGTTTGCCCTTCCTTAAATCCGGATTGAGATTTTCCTTATTCAACAACCCAACGTCCGATAGGCATATCTACCTCATACAATATCGAATATGTGCACACTCGGCGGCATTGAAAAGATCTCTCCAGGGGCTTTTCAACTATATCAAGAACTACCTCTAACTCATACTGAGCTAAATGTTATGACCGTTTAAAAATGACCAAATTCACTTTCTTAACTCAGGAAATTTTTCAGATTTCTCATTTTCTTTCCAAAAATGGATATTTTTAGTTTCTTAGCTTATTCCTAACTAATTCGAGTTACGAGATGTTACAACTGCGCTCAAAAAGTGCCCTTAACACTAATATAGATTCTCAGAGATCTACTAATCCAAATTCAATTTCACAAAGTCGTACGGATTCCTTAACGTGTTATCTATCCATTCATTCAATCAAATTCATATTTACTTCACCCGATTGTTATCAGATTTTCCTACACCTTGATGAATCTGATTTCTTTCAAATTTCGGCAAGGTTGAGAAAATCCTAATACTATGGAAAAAAATTCCGACCCCGATTTTTTTTCCCTCGTTAGCATTTCTATAACGACAAAACTCGATCGTTACAATAGATATCGGTTTACCCATCACGCGTCCCCGTATTTAAGGGGGCATTAATCTTTTCAAGATATCTTATGAAATAAATAGTCAACCCTAATTATTCGAAACAATTATAGATTTATATTGAAACCTCTAGTTTTTTAAAAAAAAATCAAAAATTGATGATTAAACGCTACTAACACAATTCTTTTTTTAAATGGAGTAATAAAGAAAAAAATACGATAAAGAAGACAAACTGGTCTACCCGATTTGGATCTAGAGAATTAGGATGAAAACTATATAAAATATGACGTAAAATAATGCACGTTTATATAGAGAGCAAAAGGGAGTTCACGTGGATTTCTTACCTAAAGTAGTAAGTATACATGGTAACAATATTATTTAACTTGTAATAACACGTCAATTGTCATTCTTAATATGTTACAAATAAAGAAAATTTATTAGAATATATAGTTATATACATAATTAATTACTCATAATAGTTGATTGTGAAAATATTTTTTAGAATAAGGCACGTAATACCACTCTAAACTATACCAAGAATTTCAGTGACACACCTAAACTTCATTAGTCTTATACCAAGAAATCTCTCAAACTGATACAATAATATAAATTGATACATTAATCTGATGAACGAGATACATTAATCATTAAGTAAGATATATTACATTTTATACATAATACATTAATTTGATGTACATTTTATATATGATACACTAATTTGATGCGTGAGATGCATTAATTTGATGCGATGATACATTAATCTGATTCGTGAAAATGAGGAATTTTGAGAATTTATAAAACTAATAGGGAATTATGAAATAAAAAAACTTAAAGGTGTAATTTTTGTCATTTTTCCTATTTTCATTATCCTTTTATGCTAGCGTGGAGTCAAGGCCCAATTCAATTAGCTGCGTGGATATTCACGCACAATCTTGTGTATAAATATTTTTTTCATGTTTTTTTTTATAAAAAAAAAACTTATTTTCTTTGTCCTTTTATTTAAAAGAAGTTAATACATATATTTTGTTTGCCTAGCATTTATATTTTTTCAAATTTTCATTGTCTTGTATTTAAAATTTTCTCAAACACAGCGTAATTTTCCTTACATTTTTTACGTTCATTGATTATTTTTTTCATTTTTCTATTGATTTTTATTATTTTTTTCCACCTATTATTTTTATTCTTTGCCTTTCCTTTTGATTTGATTATATATATATATATATATATATATATATATATATATATATATATATATATATATATATATATATATATATATAATTGTATTAAATAATTTTTAAAAAATCCTAAAAAGATTACACCTCCGTAAAATTTATTCTCCTCCATTACATCTTATTTCATATCTATTTGATTAGATAAATAGTCTAAATTTATACAGATACATTAATTAAACTTGATGTTCAATTATAAATTATTTTCAAATGAATGAGAATGATGCTTCCCTTTTTTTTTAAAAGGCTCATACATTATAAGTACACAAAATTAATATGATTTAACTGCTAGCAATGCACTGGTGAAGGAAATATATGACAGAAAGTTTACCTCGTCCGGTTAGAACCAATTGGAAAAGATGTCAACACCAAATAGTTAAAGAGTTCTCCTCTGACTAAAGACCATCAGTTATTTGCTTTGAGCCAGAGCAAACGATCGAATTTATTTTTTGAGTCGAATCAATATATTTATTATGTACCATTGAAACTATATTAAATTCGAATCAAACTATATTAAATGAACGTAAAATAGTCCATGGGACCATAATCTCGGTGAGATGGGTTTGAAGATAGGAAGTTGATAAGGAGGGTTTTTTAAGAAAAAAAATCCTTACAAAGTTTAATGAATATACCATTTAATCATTATATGTAATTAATCGCTCATAACATAAACTTTCATTAAAAAAAACACTATAACAATAAAAATAGAGTATAAGAGAGTGAATAATAGAGAGAAAAAAAAGTTTTAAAGAGTATCCAAATAGAGAGTTCATCAGAATATTTATTGAGAATTGAGATGAAATTATATAAAATGATGCACTTTATATAGAGAGCCAAAGGAAATTCACCTAGATTTCTTACCTTAAATGTATATGGTAATAACACGTCGCTTTCCATTCTTATTATGTTACAAATTAATGTTTTTTCATTACAATTATAATATTATTTGACTTGTATTGTTAAAACATGTCACTTTCCATTCTTTCTATGTTAGAAATAAATGGGTTTTCATTAAAATAACAATATTATTTGACTTCTATTAACATATCACTTTCTATTCTTATTATATTACAAATTAATGTTTTTCTCACTATAATATATATACATAATTAGCTCCTATATAATTGATTGTGTAAATATTTTCTAGAGATATGCACAAATATCATTCTGAATTACACTCAAAATTTTATTGATATGCCTAAATTTAATTAGGGTCATATTACTCTTTTCCCCCTCTCCCCCTAATTCTTTTATTCTATATTCTTATGCTCGTTTTCTGCTAATGTGAATTAAGACCCAATTCAATCAATTACGGTAATATATACATGTATATATATTTTCTTTCATTTATATTATTTTTTTAAATAATCTTATTTTCAAGTTAATACATGTATAAGAAAATTGTCTTGTATTTGAAATATTCATAAATACATGTTTTAAAAATTTTGATTACCTTTGTATTTTAAATTTTCTCAAACGCAACGCAATTTATTTTTTACCTCCCTTTTTTTTTTTTTATTGATTTTATTTATTCTTTATGCCTTTCATTTTGATTTGATTTTAAATATAAGGAAAAAGACTCAAATATGTCCTCAAAATTTGAGAAATCATCCATCAAAAGTTTGGCTCCTCTATGTCATTTTCCTTTGAGAAAAGGTTCATCAATATCAGTATTTGTTAATTGAAAGCAGTTCCATATTTGCCAAATTATTTTTACACATTATCAATTACGATTCAACCAAGTCATTAATTAATCATTTTTAAAGGGAAAAGATTCAAATATGTTATTGAACTTTGAGAAAATGTTCATTTATGCAAGTAGTTAAAAGTTTGACGATCATCAACGTTGTTAAATGAAAAAGTGTTATTGAACCTGAAGGTCTCCAAATGCGGTTCCAAAAATAATCGTCGGACTTCAAGCCGAAAGAAGATCCTATAATCACACCAGTATGGGTTCTTCTTCCTTCCTTACCTTTCTATTTTCACACTTGGCTTTATGTCAAACAATTGGTGAGTACTACTGGTACACCTCCTGAGATAGATATGTCTACAAAGTGCAAAACTAGGACAAGAATGGTCGAGGTTAGTTTTTATCGATTCAATTTTCAGTTTATCCAATCAGAAAATGTTCATAAAATAGTATATGATTACTCACTTCTCTAAATACTTTGATATAGTAATACAAAAAAGATATGAGAAACTGCATCAATAAGAGCAAATATAGTACCAAGGCTACAATTGCATGTCACCGTCAAAACATAGCATGGAATTTCTGATCTTAATCAAATTACTGGGCCTTTACAAAATTGCAAAAGCTACAACCTACCGTTACGAACTAAAATCAAATAGTCCAACAAGACTAAAACTATAACTAAAATCAAATAGCTACAATTGCTTACCCTTACTTTAGTCTTTAATTTTGAGTAAATAGTAAAGACTAAAGCGGCCTAATGTGAAGTGGGTAAAGTACTGATAATTTGATATAGTTATATGTAGTGTCTAGCTATATATTAAATTATTAATATATAGCAAGGATAAAGTAGTAAATTATTTACAGTCTTATTGGGTTATCGATTTACCTAATAACCGAATAGCAAAAATCGAAATTGAACCAATAATCCAATAACTTTCTTTTATAAACCCATTAAGAATCGAATAATTCAATAATAATAACTCAATATATTTTTTCAATTTGATTTATTGATCGATTTAATATTCGCACTACGAAACACGAAGAGAATTAGAATAATATGGGACAAAGATATCTTATTGTCACTTTTATATATAACAGTGAAAAATACGAAAAGGTTGTAAACATAGAAATTATTATAAATAACTAAGATCATTTACATTCCTATACACAGAAGACATTAAAAGGCATGTAATTTACAAAGAACCAACACATAATATATTGATCAATTTACAAATATGTTTTGATTAATTGTTTTATTATGAATAAATTTTAAGGGATAGTTTCAAATATATATACTAAACTATAAAGTAGTTAACTCTCAATAAAATATAGTCCTATTTTATTTACATAAAAAAATTGCCAAAAGTCATAAACATGAATATACATTGATTATACATTATATACACACTCAAAAAGTTAAATATAGCTTATCTTTGTCACGATCCAAAATAAGTAGTGAGTGGCACCCACACATAACTACCTAGGTGGGAGAACCAATGAATTCAACCTTAAATTATATTATACAAGAATAATGCAGAAGCTCAAAATCTAGTTAAGTATCCTTTCCCAAACCTGAAAGTCATCACAACAAGGAAATCTAATCTCCAATATTAAGTCTAAGAATATCAAATACACCAAAATAAACGAATAAAATGGTATGTGTCCGAAGGTATAGGACATCATGTAATGACCGAGAGAACCCAACACGAGCTTGAATGGATAGCTCACCCTGGAACTTGATATGCGGGAGGCTGGCTAGAGCTGAGGGAAATCTGAAGTCATAGGTACACTCGCTGCATTTCTTAAAAGGAAAACAAAGAAGAAAACAAGTAGGGCTCAGTACGAGGCAACATGTACTGAAGGCAACATGAGCTATATACAGACCATACATTATGATACACTCAAAAAACTGAATATAGTGTAGTTATACATGAAGTATACATTGATCATACATGAAGTACACACGGACTATTCAATCTCTATCAACTCAAAATCTCCACCAAACAATTTCAAATTTTAGATAAGAAATCTTCTCGATATGTTTCAGTCTTTTGTATATAACTCACTCGAAATAATTCATATTAACGATACGTCGAAGTTTTTAAAAGAAGAAGAAAAAATAGAAAAAGTGTTCAGTAAAATTGAATGTGAAACATTAAAATTGGTAAGTTGAACTTCTAATTCGTTTACCATATATGTAAGTTTATGAAAATAATGAACGTTGATCATATTTACCTTACTCGATCGATACAGAGAAATTTTATTCCATAAAAGTCTCTAATTGTAATTATATAAATAGGTGTTTGTGGTCAATGTAGCTCTATTTTATTAAAGTGTATTGACTTGTATTCACATTATAAATCACAAATATGTTTTTGTGCTTCTTTTCAAATTGAACTAATACACCGAATTAAAAAATTGAAAAAATATTATATATCCAATATGCATCATTTTGTAACGGATAGTTATATAAGGAAAAGACCACTTATACCCAAAAAAGTAAACTTTTTTTTTTATAAATGCTCCATCACAGTATATTGTAGTATATAAATATACTATGATGGTATCAAAGAGTAACTGCATAGTATCGTCATAATTGAAAGATGGTTCTTTCTTCTTGATACCATTAAAGTATAATATACTTCGGCGATATCAATGAGTAACTGAACAGTGTCTATATGATATTGTGTTATCATTGAGGTATGCTTCCTTTCTTCAATCTTATAATTTAAAATTAGTTTAAAAAGAGTCATAATTTAGATACAATTTTTTCAAAAAAATGCAAAAAGAGAAAAAAAAAACATGAAAACATATTTTCTACTATTTTAGAGTTCAATGAATAAGATTGTGGCTTTAATAATTTTCTCTTATTTGTTTCCTGAAGAAAGAGTTCAATCTTACATGATTCCAATAGGGTATCAATATATCGACAGAGTATCACATATGATTAAGCTTAGTCATATATGATATCGATATTGTCACGACCCAAACCGCCATGATTGACACTCACACTCACAATCCGGTGGGAGAACCACTACTACCATCCAAACTAAAGAAATAATCTAAACTAAGACATTTAAGTTACGGAAGTAAGTTAAATGACTAAGTACAAAGTTTATCCATAGCTAAACAAAGATCTAACAACTAATATTGCGGAAGACATCGTAGAATCTAAAAGTCAATGTACCAAAAACATCTAACAATTGATCCAAGTCTAAATAATATTTACTAATAGACTAATCATCTGACTAAAACGAATGTCTATGTCCAAAAATGGTGGACTTTGACGGAAGAGAACTTCATGGCAGCCCAAAAGATGCGGCTCACCCTTGAAGTTAATGCGATAATATCTAGTCTCCTAAGCGAGGTCTGTCAATAGCCGCTTGAAGATGCCCTGTACTCAATAAAAATAAGAGCAAGTGTAGAATCAGTACACAACCATAGTGTACTGGTATGATCACGCGGCTATTCCAGTAGTGCAACATAAGCAAGTAAAACAACATTACAATCACATGCATATTTATCAACATATTCAATATAATCATCATATCAACAACACATTTCACATGTTTTATGACATCATTGGTCCTCTCACGGAACCCGAACCCAAATAGGTAGCTTGTTGAAACGTGGCAATCCGGTTTCGTAGTTATGCAAAAATGTGGAAACTCGATCCAATAGTTGTGTCAGAACGTGACAATCTGATCCAATATTGTGCCGAAATGTGGCAACTCGATCCAAGTTAGCTTGCCGAAATGTGACAATTCGATCTCAATCACACACCACAATCACAATCACAAGTATATCATCAAGATCATACATCTAAGTCATGATTTTAGGGTATTAATAATTCATATATCTCATTTTAAACAAGTGTGATCAACATTGCAACAGGCATACACATACACTTATCATAATGAAACACGAACGAGCATATATACACAATCATAGAATCACAACCACCACCTACCTCGAAACAAGCTTCAAACCCTAATAAACTTTATTCTTCCTTTTTTTGGATTCATTCCACTTTTTCTTGGTCTACAAACAATTAATAACATACGAAAATCAATAAATAATCACTAATTACCCGGATTATTAACAATCCTGCAAACCCTAGATCAACCCATGATCCCAACTAACTAATTAAGGGTTATTTCCACCATAAAGTCTATCAAACAACACTTTCCATCAACATGGACCCATCCTATTACGTATTACAGATTGAAAAGTAAATACAGAGAGTGAAAAGCTTAAATTTAGCCTAAAAATGATGGAAAACGAGTTGAAATCGCCTAGGGGTCGTTCTTTAGCTCTAAAAGTCAAAAAGTGTCAAATATGATCGTTTAGGGGTTTAAGTCCCATTGCAACGACACTTTTGAATTAGTGAGCCCTCATTGAAAAACTATGATTGTTAGTCCCATCTCATCTGCCACAACGGCACCCATCTCATTGTAGCGGCGTTGCTGCAACAGCACACTCCCGCTACAGTGGCACAAATCAGGACAGAACCTTTTTAGGGAAATTTCAATTCCCTTTTTTTACAACACACTCTTAACCCACTACTGTCACGCCCCGAACCTACACCCTGCACGTGACCGGCACCCAATAACCATTGCTGGCCTTGAGTGGACCCTTAGCCTGGCTTATTTAACTCAGTGGAAGACTTAACTCAATACAAAAAAACATTCTTATAAAGTAACTTGAAATAAATAACTTGGACAAAATGACACTTAAGTCTCATAGCAAAATATCTGCAATACAAAAAAGAGATTTAAAACTAAATTATCTAAGTATCTAACTGTCTATAAAGCCTCTATAATACTAAGATGGATATTGGGACAGACCCCACAACATCCTATAAAAGAAAGACTGACAAGCATGCCTGTAAATTGTGTCCTCTGGAATGCAAGGAGGCTCATTACTGACTCCGAGTGCTTAGCTGAATCAACGAGGTAATGGATGATATTGATCCTTGTTACCTGAGTCTGTATCATGATACGATGCAGGTCAACTAGCATCACTACATTAAATGTGCGATTATGCGATTTGAAATGCTAACAACAACTTAAGATTGAAAAGAGTATGAAGGAACACTTACCTTGCCTCTGCTCAACTCATGAATAACTTGACTAAATACAAAGCAACAAGACATATGTAATATATAAAAGCTTGTAAAACAATGTAAACACTTAGTTCGTTAAAGAAAATGCAATAACAAACTCAACTTTACTTATATATGAAGTAACATAGTATCTGTGGGAGATTCTAATCGGCAACCACCATAATGAGCCTAAGTGGTGATACATCGTCTTACCCACGCTTTCAGAACAGTTCTATACTTTGCGGTCGCATAAAACTACTTAACTTAGTGGATCCACTAGCTTAACTTACGTGATCATCTAAAAAGTATGACCCCTTAATACCCATGATAGCTACATGGTTTTCATGGAGACTTGAGTTAATATGAACTCTTATTCCCAAATTGGTGCTCAATACTACTCCCAAAATGTACTTTAGCTAATACTTTTAAGAACAACTTCCTTCTTTAGGCCGAGATAATTTTTCAACACTTAGCTTTTTAAAAAAAAAGCTCTGTTGAATTCAATGTTCCTTTTTCTTGCACAAAACTCTTTTGAAAATCTCAATATTCCTTTTTCATGCACAAAACTCTTTTGAAAATCTTAGTTTCCTCTTATCTTATATGTGAAAACATTTATAGACTCTTAGGGAATACTTAGTTCCCTTATAGATTTTGAGAAATGAAATCAACTATTTACTCTTTACTTAGCTTGAAACTTAATTGTTTAAATCAACTCTTAGGGAGTACTTAGTTTCCTTATATTTCTTTGAAGGAAAGACTTCATTTCTTTACTCTTTACTTAACTTGAAACTTGAGTCTTAAAACAACTCTAAAAGTATTTATAAAAGACTCTTGAAAACCTTTACGAACATTGTCTTGGACTTGTTTCTTAACTTTAAACTTGACTCTTAACCTCTTCGACCTTGATCTTAGCTTTCCTTGAATGAAATTATGAATTCAAGGTTTTAATTCGTGTTTTTGGTGATTACTAGCTAGGTGTTTAGAAATCATTTGAAGTAATTATATTCACAAGAGGGTGTTAATATACCTTAGAAGGACTTAAAAAGGCTAAACTACGAAACTGAGCGAAAAACGCAGATTCGGGCGCACCGCACCAGGCCTCAAGTTCAGAGGCCTAATCCTGGTGGACTACTGGTGCGCCGCCTCATGCCCTCTGGCGCAGATAGGGCGCGTCGAGACTGGTGCTGCCTAGGTGTGGCTGACGAACTTCTCCTCTTCGTTTTTCACTGCTAAACCCCTTAAACCTCCATAGTTCTTTTCCCTAACCTTTAGGATCATTAGTATCTTCAACATCCAATAGAACTAACTCAAAAAATAACTCGGAAATTACGAATCAAACATCAATGGGCATTCAAACAACTCAATCAACAATAATTCAACAAGATTCATCAAGAACTCACTTCTTAACATGTAAATAATTCTAAAAGCACTTAATTGTAACAAGTTTGGTGTGTGGATGAATTAACCCAACACAAAATATCTCACATACCTTGGTAGGGATCACCCCGACGAATTTCACTCGCAAATCTTTAGCGTTTTTGGCGAATTCCTGACTTTTCTCCCTTTTCTTCTTCTATTCTCTCTTATCCAAGCCCTAAGCGTAAATTTAATTTTCTAATCTGAACTAAAACTTGTTTTTACTCCAAATAAATCCCTAAAATGAAATAGGAAATTAATTGATGAAAAGACTAGTTTGCCCTTCCATAAATCCGGATTAGAATTTTCCTTATTCAACAACCCAACTTTAGATAGACATATCTCCCTCAGATATTGAAAATGTGCACACGCGACGGCATTGGAAAGATCTCTCGAAGGGAATTCCAACCATATCAAGAATTATCTCTAACTCATCCTGAGCTTGAAGTTATGGCCGTTTGAAAATGACTGAAACTCACTTTCTTAACTTAGGGAATTTTCTAGATTTCTCATTTTTGTTCCAAAAATGGATATTTTTAGTTTCTTAGCATATTCCTAACTAATTCGAGTTACGAAATGTTACAACTACGCTCAGTAAATGCCCTTAACGCTAAGATCGATTCCTGAGATTTACTTATCCAAATTCAATTCCGTAAAGTCGTACGGATTCCTTAACGGGTTATCTATCCATTCATGTAATCGAATTCATATTTACTTCTCCCGATTGCTACCAGATTCCCCTACACCGTAATAACTCCGATTTCCTCCAAATTTCGACAAGGTTGGAAAAATTCTAATACTATGAAAAAAGTTTTTCCGACCCCAATTTTTTTTCCTAGTTAGCATTTCTATAACGACGGCCGATCATTACAATAGGTATCAATTTATCCATCACTCGTCCCCGACTTTAAGGGGGCATAATCTTTTCAAGATTTCTTATAAAATAAAAAATCAACCCAAATTATTCGAAACGGTTATACATTTATATTGAAATCTTTGGCTTTTTTATTTAAAAAAAAAAAAAGCTAAAAATGGTGATTAAACGCTAATAACACAAAAAAAATTTTTGAAATGGAGTAATAAAGAAAAAAACACGATAAGAAGACAAATAGGTCTACCCAATTTGGATCTAGAGAATTAGGATGAAACTATATAAAATTACATAAAATAATGCACGTATATAGAGAGAGCCAAAGGGAATTCACGTAGATTTCTTACCTAAAATGAGTAAGTATACATGGTAACAATATTATTTAACTTGTAATAACACGTCATTTGTCATTCTTATTATGTTATAAATAAATAAAAAAGAATTTCATTAGAATATATAGTTATATACATAATTAATTACTCATAATAGTTGATTGTGAAAATATTTTTTAGGAATAAGGCACAATTAAAATACCACTCTCAACTATACTAAGAATTTCAATGACACGCCTAAACTAATCAGCGTCTTATTATCCCCGACCCGACCCGACCCGACCCTCAGAACTCAGTTATTCTATATTTTCATTCTCCTTTTATGCTAGCATGGAGTCCAGGCCCAATTCAATTAGCTGCAGGGATATACACGCACCATCATGTGTATCAATATTGTTTTTCAAAAAAAGTTATTTTCTTTGTCTTGTATTTGAAAGAAGTTGATACATATATTTTGTTTGCCTAGTATTTAGATTTTTTCTAATTTTCATTGTCTTGTATTTAAAATTTTCTCAAACACGACGTAATTTTTGTTACATTTTTTACGTTCACTGATTTTTTTTTCATTGTTCTATTGATTTTTATTTTTTTTTATTTTCTCTCAGTATTATTTATTTTATTTGCCTTTCCTTTTAATTTGATTATAAATTTAATTGAAATTATCTTGTGTATTTAAAATAAGTTAATGTCAAACGAATATATAAAAATAAGATTGAAGGTCACTTTTTTAAAATATTATTTATTTTCCTAAAAAGTACACGTAACTGAAAAAAATAGCTAAAAACGAAAGGAGATGAAATTAATTAAAGAAAAAAAGAGTTTAAAGTGAGGAGGGAAACAAATATTTCAAAGAAAGACAAGTGTCCAATATTGATAAAAAAAAGAGTTTTGAAATATAAGTTTTAATGTTAAAATTTATGTAACCAATTCTTAAATGTCTAATAAAAAAGACAAGTGTCAAATATTGATAAAAAAATTCATAAAATGTATTTAGGAGGGTGTTGGTGAGGGTAATGTAACCCTAGTTAAGTTAAGTATGTTGTTGAAAATTTGGTTATAATATTTTTTTTTTTTTAGAGGGGGGGGGGAGTTCACTTGTATATCATTCCTAATTTTTTACATCAATATTATAATTTTTCTTTTTTTGATTTCCAATGACACTTCGATTACATTGAAATTGAATCTAACAGATACATATGAATATGTTATCATTACGTCTGATGCTTCAACCTCTATCTTATCTACAAAAGTAAACACTGAGCTTTATCATATATCATTACGAGCAACCCACCTACTCGGTTGCGATGCTTATCTTTCTGGATCACCATTTCTTCAGTCTCCACTGTCTCTCTGATTACCTCCTCGCCCACCCTATGAACGTCCTCTGGCATTATTACCTCCACATGTTGATACTGTGGCATTTACCTATTGCATGATGCGCCCAGTCAACCATATGTCTGTGAGGGCATTCCCTTTTGAATTGTCAATGTTCACCACAATTAAAATATTCACGGTCAAGTGTGGGTCTATTGGCTAATGAGTAAGAAGTTCTTTAACCACCTTGAGTCCGAGATTGTTGTGGAAGACCCAAATATCCATCCATAGAAGTGGACATAGCTGACTGAATTAGATCATACATAAAACTCATGCATATCTAATCATACATATCTATATACAAAAAAAATAAGTTATGAGTGGCGGAATACTTTTTTGAGTTTGGAGAGAATTGTGATTTCCAAAAAATGAAAAAATTCTACGATTATGACAAGCTTAAATGAATTCTTATTATTTCATATTATCATAAACAACATCCTCATTAGTAGGGTTGATTTTTACCTTCTTGGTCCAAACATCTTTTAAAGTACTTCAAAATCAATGCTCTAATTTCACATCCTTTCATGTGTTTCTATCTCTAAATCTCTCTTATTTATAGTTAGAAAATCTTTATGGTTCGCTCTGGATCTGATCTCTCATAGGGACTTGATAAAATTAGTCTTCTTGTGATGGACTTGCCATTGAGATGCATATTGACCTGGCAAAATGAATTTTTCGCGATATTTTTGTATGACTGTCAAAAATGTATTTTTTCATGTCCTTATTATTTGCCTAGAATTAATTTTGTCTTCTCACAATAGGATCAGTACATCATAAGACATTTCGAGAATTGGTAAGGTTGGATAATTCATGTCTAGTTGTATTGAAAACTATTGTGAGAAGGCAAAAGTCTATGCAAGAGACAAGACATGAAAAATATATTATGATTAGTCGCAAAGAAATCTTGAAAAACTCACTTAGAGGTCTCTCGAGCCTCCTGTTGTACCAATGTCTCCGTTTTAGGGTTTAAGGTAGGTCAATAGGCAAAACAATGACAAGCCCATCACTAGAAGGCCAACTTCACCATGTCCCCATGGCTGCATCGAGAGTGAGTCATAAGGGTTTCCATATATAAATAAGTAAGAGCTAAGAGATAAAAACACATGAAAAAATTTGAAGTTAGCGCATCAGATTTTAAACTTTTAAAGATATTTGGATAAAGAAGGTAATAATAAACCCTACTAGAGGTGTGGTGTTTATGATAATTTGGAGTAATTATAAATATTCATTTATGCTAGTCTTAATCGTAAAATTTCTACATTTTCTTTAAGAATTTACAATTCTCACAAATTGACATTTCTTCTTAGCTTTAGAATTATGCAAATAATATGTGTGATCAAAACTTCTACCTTATATACAAAATTTGTGTGGTCAAAGGCCAAGATTTAAGACTTCTTGGGGAGGGGGGGTTAATATTCCTGGTAATTGGCTAATTGACAATTAGTTACAAACATATTCACTTACCTAAATGTTAAAAAATAGTTATTACAAATATAAAACTTAGCTTTGAAGAATTAATGGAAGTAGTAACTCAGATCTTCAATTTGAAATTTATGATGTACTCAAATAAGACACACAAAATTGTCAAATACGTGTCTAAAATAAATTAAAAATCAGAAATTTGTTCTGGCATATTTAAGTCAATTCTTGGAAAATAAAATGAATTAATTGATAGTGTTCAAGATAAAAATGCATGAAATGCGTATGTGCATCTAAGGAGTATTAACACATAAGAGAGTTAATGATCTAAGTTATATAACAAACACATTCAACATGATAAATGTTTACAAAATCATTATTACAAATAAATCTGAAGAATCCATGAAAGTATTAACTCTTCAATTTGAAATTTATGATCTACCCAATTTAAAAAAAGATGTTCTCATATTAATCTATAATTGTAATAATTTATTTATAAAAAATCTTGAAAAGATCACACCTCCGTAAAATTTATTCTCCTCCATTACATCTAATTTCATATATATTTGATACATTGATTAAAGTTAATGTTCAATTATAAATTATTTTCAAAAGAATGAGCACGATATTTCCCCTTTAAAAGTGCTTCAAACATACATACACAAAATTAATATGATTTAATGCATTGGTGAAAGGAAATCTATGAGAGAAAGATACACCTCCACCTGTTAGAAAGAACCATTAGCGATTGGAAAAGATGTCAAGACCAAATAGTTAAAGAATTCTTTTCCGATTTAAGACTATCACTTTATTTGCTTTGAATCAAAGCAGACGATTGACTCTATTCATAAAAAAGAGTCGAATCAATACTATATTGAATTTGTTTCAAATAATTAACTATTCAATGATAGAGTGAAAAATAAAGAGATGAAAGTTTTGTGCTTACTAATGATTGAAGTCCAACAAAGTATTTGCAGATGAAGATTTACAATCAGAGAGAAAACTTCTTTTGGTTTTGTTAGCAAAGTGTATCCAAAGGTAAAAGGAGAAAAGATAGAGAATTGAGATGAAAATTATATAAAATGATGTGAAATAATGCGCTTTATATAGAGAGCCAAAGGAAATCTACCTAGATTTCTTACCTAAAATGAGTGAGTATATATATATAAAAAGGGCAATAATATTAATTAACTTGTAATAACACGTCACTTTCCAGGCTTATTATGTTACAAATTAATGTGTTTTCTTTAGAATATATCAATAATTAACTCATAAATAATTATTACAATTGTTGTATATTTTTTTTCTCTTATTAGCGATGTTAAAAATGTATTATATCTAATTTTTTTAATATTATTTTAATATAATTAGAATTATTATTTTTAAGATATGTTAAAAATGTATTATATTTTTAAAATGAATTGTCCATTTATGTTAAGATATGTTGGTTGATGCTATTTGTGGTAAAGAAAAGTAACATTAATTTGTCTAAGAATAAAAGATATGTTATAATTCATAAATAATAATAATATATTATGTATGTAAACTGCCCTATACAATTTGGGTTGAGTCGAATTTGAATAACAATTTTACAATTAGAGCTATTTTGTATGGTTTTCTAATTATATATCCATTAGAGAAACTAGAAAAAAAATATTATTTGACTATTTTGAGTTTTTGACCATCTATCCCCTAATTAAAAAGAAAGGCCAAAATATAAAGAAGGCAAAAAGAAATTAATGAAAGAGAAACTAGAGAAAAATATTTAGCTAGTTTGACAATCTATCCATAATTAGACAGAGAAGCTCAAATATAAAAAAGGCAAAAAACAATTAATGAAAAAGTACACATTTAGGGTGTGTTTGGTATGGAGGAAAATGTTTTCCATGGAAAATGTTTTCCTAGAAAATATTTTAATAAAGTAAAATTAATTTTTTGGGGAGGGAAGGGGGGGGCTGGCCGGGGGGGGGGGTCAGGGATCGGGTGAAAAAAATAAAATTTTGAAATTGAATTTTTTTTTTCTTAAATTGATGTTTTTACCAAAAAAAAAAAATGTAATTTGAAATTGGTGGAGAGTTTTGGAAAATGTTTTCCTTAATTTTTTAAGGGAAGTCATTTTCCTTAATTTTGAGGAAAATGAGTTGATTTGGAAAACATTTTCCAAAACTTTTGTCCCAACCAAACATGAGAAAATTGGAAAACATTTTCCAGAAAATGTTTTCCTTCATACCAAACACACTCTTAAAGTTGCTAGTAAATAAGTAAAAATTAAGGGTGTGTTTGGTATGAAGGAAAATGTTTTCCATGGAAAATGTTTTCCTAGAAAATGTTTTCCTGGAAAATAAGTAGATTTTGGACTTATTTTCTCATGTTTGGTTGGTGAGTAGAAAATATTTTTCGGAAATGATTTTTAGTGTTTGATTTATGAATGAAAAATGTTTTTGAGAGACATCTTTTATTTTTACTAGAGTAAAAAATATTTAATGAAATTGAAAATATTTTTTAAAATCAAAACTTTTTTTTTTTTTTTGGGTGGGTGGGGTGGGGGTAGTGGGTTAATTTTTTGGGAGGGGTTGGGGTTGGGGGGGGCTGGCCGGGGAGGGGGAGGGGGTCAGGGATTGGGTGAAAAAATAAAATTTTGAAATTAAAAATATTTTTTTAAAATCGATGTTTTTCCCAAAGAAAAATGTAATTTGAAATTGGAGGAGAGCTTTGGAAAATGTTTTCCTTAATTTTTTAAGGGAAGTCATTTTCCTTAATTTTGAGGAAAATGAGTTGATTTGGAAAACATTTTCCATAACTTTTGTCCCAACCAAACATGAGAAAATTGGAAAACATTTTCCAAAAAATGTTTTCCTTCATACCAAACACACTCTAAATATCTTACATGGACATGCAATGAAGATATTTGAAAAAGAATTTGTGCATTAATTTCAAAATACTAGTGAACACATGTTCACATATACATTCAAATAAATATTATGGACTTTAACCATAATACATGTTACAGATGAAGCAAAAGTAATTATATTATTGTTGCAAAATAATACAAATATGTCAATATTCAAATGTCCGACTCATATGCATTCAATTAGAAATGAGGAATAGAAGA
This sequence comes from Solanum lycopersicoides, assembly GCA_022817965.1. Taxonomy (NCBI): domain Eukaryota; kingdom Viridiplantae; phylum Streptophyta; class Magnoliopsida; order Solanales; family Solanaceae; genus Solanum; species Solanum lycopersicoides. The sequence continues at coordinate 77,784,982 of CM040621.1, read as the reverse complement.
AGGAGAGAAAATATATTTTAGCATATTCTTATTAATTATCACTCTTAGGAATATACTTCGAGTACTACTAAGATTTTATTCAAATAATATTATATAAAACATAAAATTATATATTTTCTTAAAGAGTAATTCAAGATATAACAAGTTAAATAATTGAATGTTATAACACATGTAAAGGATTGACCAAGAAGGTTTAAATTATATTTATAAATAGAAAGTCGAAGCAAATATGAAGGGGAAAAAAAGCTAAATATTTCATATAATAAATACGCATGCAACCCTTCTTTTATATATATTTGGTTTTTTTTTCAATTTCATCACTTACCCCGACGACTATTTCATACCATATTGTTACTCTTTTTGTTTAGTTTTTTCAAAAGATTAATCAAGATATGACCGGTTAAATAATTAAACGTTATAACATATGTAAAAGACTGACTAAGAATAAAAATATTGTTTGATATTACTTCTTTTTAGAAGAATATTTTTTTGAAATACTTTTAGCTAAATATTATTTTTCTTAAAAGATTAATTTCCAATATGATCAATTAATATTATAACACATGTAAAATACTGACTTAGAAGGTTTAAATTTAAAGATTATCTTGGTTTTGGAGCATTTTAATATTATAAAATTATAGTTAAGATGCCCATTTCATTTTCAGAGGGTTAGACACTTTTACATTATCTTTGGAACAATGTATTATAAGGCTTAATTAGATTGATTAAGCTGTTTCTGACATGTTCATTTGGTACACATTCACTACAAGAAAATGCATTTAAATCAAAACACATTGTCGATAAATTTGAAATTTTCCGTAATACTTGTAGCTATTAAAAATATTGGGTTATAGCTATAATTATACAAAATTCTTGCTACAAAATATATACTTGTAGAAAAATATTTTTACTCTTTTGCCATAACAAATTAAATCTATAGCAAATTTTATATTGTAGACACAGTATATTCTATTGTAGCAAATGACTTATTTTTTTGTTATGAAAATTTAAAATTTGTGGCTATTTATATTTTTAATTTGTGGCAATGATACTTATATTAAGCTACAAATTTAAAAAATTATAGCTATAAAATTAGAGCATTTGAAACAATTTGTTTTTCACAAAAGCTAAGATTTCAAACTTTTTGTTATGGCATACATAAACCATAGCTAATATGTTTTAATTTTTGCTATGAAAACTATAAAATGAACCTCAATTACCAACAAAAAAATTCGTTGGTAAATTAATCAAATCGGTTGGCAAATTGAGTTACCAACCAAATGTCAATTTATATTAATCCGTTGCTAAAAAGTTCGTCGGTAATTATTACTAACTGGTTTTAATTTGTTGGTAAACTTACAACCAAAAATCAGTTGGGAAACACCCAAAGATGTTACAAAATTTTAAAATATGGCCCTGAAATTTTAAATACTTTTTTTAATTTTTCTTTTTAATTTTCGGTACCCACATTGGAGCCCGACTAAATCTGAATTCATGCTGGAAAATCCCACATGGGTGGTAAAGAACTCCTTAAGAAAGATTATTATGTACCCAATGGGAATCGAACCTAAGACCTCTTGGTTAAGGATGCAGGAGTACTTACCACTATATCACAACCCTTGTTTGTAAATTTTAAATACGTTAGTATAATTATTTATTTTTCTAATAAATTTACTAATTGATTGTTAGTTTATTGGTAATATATCATTCAAAATTCAATGTTAGGTTAGTAATTGATTGACAATATGTTCAAAATATTATTAACAGAATGATTATTCAATAGTAAAATATTTATTAATTTATTGCATTTAAAAATTTAAGAACACGAATATAAATTCAAAAATATTAATCAATTTTATAAATCATATTTGAATGAAACAATGCAAAATCTATGATAATAAGTTAAATTAATCTCAATATATATGACACATATCATTATATCAAAAAATTTAATTTGAGCATGTTTACCAAAAATATTGACCAAATCAATATTTTGGCCAAAACTTAAAAGTTAAAAACGCCTCAACACAAATTGAAAATGGAAGCCTCAAAACCTGAAACAACCATCTTGTTAGATATAAAAATGACCTTTCGAAGCTAATCGAGCTGACAAAATTTTCATCAGAGCACGTTTACAAAATATACTAAGCAAAATTAAAGTTTTGCCAAAAGTTAAAAGTTAAATTGCCTAACGGTACAAACTGAATATGAAAGCCTCAAAATCCAAACCAGTCATCCTATAAAGCGAAAAATGACCTTTCATAGCTAACCGCACTGATGAAATTAAAATTTGAGCATGTTTTCAAAAAAATTGACCTAATTTAAATTTTAGCCAAAAGTTAAAAACTAAAACGCTTATCGACACAAACTGAAAATAAAAGTCTCAAATCCCAAACCAACCATCCTATGAGATCAAAACTGAACTTATATGGCTAACTGCGGTGACAATATTTTAATTCGAGTACGATTATCAAAAATATTGACTAAAGTGAAATTTTGGCCAAAATAAAAGCTAATATGACTAACGACATAAACTAAAAACAGAAGCCTCAAAACCTGAACCCTCTATCTTATTACATCAAAATGACTTTTCGCATCTCACTGCACTAACGAAATTCTTATCTGGGCGCGTTATCAAATATATTGACCAAAGTTAAATTTTTGCCAAAATTTATATGTTAAAACACCTAACGGCACACAGTAAAAATGAAAGCCTCAAAACCCAAACCAACCATTCTACTAGATAAAAAATGACCTTTGGAGTTAATTATGCTAACGAAATTCTCATCTGAGCACGTTCACAAAAATATTGACCAAAGTCAAATTTTGGCCTAAACATAAAATTTAAAACACCTAACGGCACAAACAAAAAATGAAAGCCTCAAAACATGAACCAACCTTCCCGTTAGATAAAAAATGACCTTTCGAAACTAATGACACTGACGGAGTTCTAATCTGAGCACGTTTACCAAAAATATTGAACAAAGTGAAGTTTTGATTAAAATTTAAAAGTTAAAATGCCTAATGACACAAACTAAATGTGAAAGCCTCAACATTAGACGCTGATTTACCAAAAAAATTTAACTTCAATTGATAAATTTACCAACTATTAAAATGTAAGTTAGTAATTAATAATTTACCAATAAATTTTATCAGAGTTGGTAATAGTTACTATTCAACTAAACATTCATATGTAATATTATCAACTAATAATTAATACGATGGTAAATTTTACCAATGGATTAGTGATCGGTTGATATATTACCAACTACTTTAATGATGTTAGTAATTTACTAACTACAATCTTTATTTGTCGACAAATTTTTTAACTAATTTGATATTGATTGGCAAGTTTACCAACAAATTACATTTAGTTAATAATTTACCAACACATTTATATTTGGTTGATAAATTTAGCAACACAATTTTGTCGTTGGTTATGTTTGGTTAGTAATTCATTGGTAATATGTTAATAAATTATATAAATAATTTTTTTTCATATTTACCAACCTATATATACTTTGTTGGTAATATTACCAACAAAAGGTGTGTGTTATTAATATTTCTGTTGGTATTTCTATTGATAGAAGGTTGCTAAATTTGGCGCCATTTTTTTCCGCCGGATTTACCAACTAAAATACTTAGTTAGTAAGATTTCTATTGGTAATCTGTTAGAATTTCGTTGTTAAGTTTTAAAATATCATTCGGTTAGAAATATGTTGGTAATTTGTTAGTAGAATACTAACCAACTTAAGTTGTTGGTAAAATCTGTTGGCAATTTGAGATTTTTTTTTAGTGTTTTATAGCCTTATTTCTTATAATGACATATATATTTGGGAAAAGGGTAAAAAATTACCCCTCAATTTTATTTTATTGGTTGACATTATCCATGCTGTTAAAAGCAAGTTATTTTTACCCTCCCGTTAATAAACTTAATAAATATACCCTCATTGGATGAAAACTCCAAATCAATTAAATTATCCGATTTTATTTAAATTACCCAATTTTAACCCGATCCGACCCACTTAATAATATAACCCATTTTTAAATTCAAATCAACTTTATTTTTGCCATCACCATCACCAAAGCCACCCTCTCCGAGATCTCCTTCACCACCACCGTCAAAATCACTACCTCTCCCACTACTCTACCTCCTTCAAGTCAGCAGCCCTATGAAGAGTCAATTTCTTGCATCTAAGACCAAATCTCTTCTGATTTCCAGCAAAAGTTAACATATGAAACGTGCACTAGCATCCCGTCAATCTCCTTTTCTTAATGTTGGGGTTGTGGACAATCCAAACTTGGAAGAAGAATGGCTTGAAGAATGTTGAGATGGAATCTTTGCCCTGATCTCAAAATTGAATGAAGTTTAGCCTGAGAGGGATGACATCTTATTTTGCACTTGAAAAATAGTACTCTATTTTTTAGAGAGCTACTTCTCTTCTGTTAGATGTGTAAATTGACCTTGCCTGAAACATGAAGAAAACTGAAAAGAATGAGTGATAGTGCATAGTTCTAATCCCTTTTTTATGCAAGTTTTTCGTGTTAGACATATATAGGCACAAATTTCTTCCTTCATTCACATTATTTGGTCATGAATTTGTAAATTAATTAATAGATTATGATGTTGGGAAGGAGTCTAATTGCTTTGCTTCCAAATGGGTTTGGTAGAGTAGTGGGAGAGGAAGTGGTTTTGGTGGTGGCTTTGGTGGTGGGGGAAAATAAAGGTGATTTGAATTTTAAAATGGGTTATATTATTAAGTGGATCGGATCGGGTTAAAATTGGGTAATTTAAATAAAAATCAGATAATTTTAATTGATTTGGGGCTTTTCATTCAAGGAGGGGTATATTTGTTAAGTTTATTAACGACATGGGTAAAAATAACTTGTTTTTAACGATAGGGGTAAAATCAACCAATACAATAAAGTTGAGGAGTATTTTTGACCCTTTTTCCTATATATTTAGTCATAATTACAAAAATCATTGCAACAAATTAAAGAATACTAACATAAACATTATCAATCACAATAATTTTTATAATGTAGCTAAAAAATAAATTTCAACAATTTTGTTACTACTAATTTAAAAGGATTTTTCACAAGCTTTGTTAGTCAAAAAAATTACAGAATGTAACCATGAATAAATTTTTGATATTCCAAAATAAGTCTCAACTTACATATAGTTGTATTCTAAAATTTTGAGAATAGTCATAATATACAATTCTTGTAAGACATCATCTTGTTTTGAGTCCAAAGCAACATAGTCTTCTCCTATCTCTCCTTCCACAATCTTCAATTGCACCTTAGCTTGATCAACATCGATTTCAATTTGTCATTTGTATTCTCTTATTCCATAAATATGCCTATCAATAATGATAAATATTTTAGCACCAAGAACATAATGAGTTAAAATTTCAAGGAAAAAATATATTTATCTATGATCAATGTTTAGCAAATAAAATATAATACAAAAAAAAACAAAGGAGTAAGCAAACTCAAACCTAATCAGAATATTTCTTTTACATTAATAAACATAGACAATCCATTATAATACTCATCGATCAAGTTAGGACAATAATCTCTTGTAAATATATAGAATATAATTGTGTATGATAAATTATTTGTGGCTCAATCTTTTCTTGAATCTATACATAATAGAAAATTTAGAACATACGACTGAGTAAATAAAAATTTCATATTGTGAAAACTTATCTCATCTTTTTGAAGAATGCTATGTAAAACCTACAAAAGAAATACAACAAAACATTAGACACAAAAAAATTGAACAAATGGAGAAAGGGAGGATAAGAAGGACACGAGAAGAGTGAAAATAATATTCAGATTTTTATTAAATGGGTTTTAAATTTCTTTTCTTTCTTTTTTTTTTTTTGGGGGGGGGGGGAGGACGGGGGATCTTTTTATCTTTTGCAATTTTTAACTTTTGGGGTAAATTTTTTTGGATCTAAATGGGAAATGGGGGAGACGGTTGGAGATATATTTTAGGTGATATATGAGTTATGTATCAGAATTCAAATACATAACTATAAATCAGATTCATACCGATGTAGATTTAAAATAATTAAGGTTATGTATCAATAATAATATTTATGCCAGATACATTGTACAAAAATAATATTGTAATATATGATATATGTGGAGATTTTTTTAGATATTAAGATGAGGAATTTTTAGAGATTATATTTTTTTTGAGTTTTTATTGGGAAAATCGTATATAATGACAAAATAATAAATCAAATTAAATGTTGTAACCTACTTTGATTTAGTTGTACCCTGTAGCAAACTGTTTGTATAAAGCGAGAGAAAATTGTATATATACATATATTTTCGTTCCCTTCTCCCAGATCTCGTTCGGCACTCTCCCAGATCTCGCTCGTCATCCTCGCCTTTCTCGCTTATACAAACAGAAATGGAATGTATAAATTGTGTTTCTATTTGTATAAAGCGAGAGAAAATTGTATATACACATGCAAATACATGTATCTTCGTCCTATACATTTATAATTATACAATACAAATATTTCCCTGCCCAATTTTCTTTTGTCTTTCTCTCTTTTTCGTTTTATACATACACAAATTATACAATTGATCTTTTGTATACAACTGATTTCTTTGTTATACAACTGATTTCTTTGTATATGTATAGCGAATTATACAATTGTTTTTTATATGTATAGCAAAATATACATATTTATGTTTGTTATAAAGCGCAATTATGCAAAGACAGAAGTCATTGGTGGCCCCCTAAACTTGGCACAATCTTTCACTTAGACACTTCAACTAAAGGATTTTCATTTTAAACACCTAAAGTAGGGTCCTTATATGTTACTTTAACACTTTTTGCATAGACTCCTGTAGACCATAGGCGCGTGCAACACAACCCGTTCTACGTGGATTAACTCACCAATTATATGATGCTAACTCTTAAATTTATTACACGTAATTTTTATTTAAAAAATTAGATAAATTAAATTATGGATAAAAAACAAAATTAAATCGATTATACTTCCACCTTTTCTTTCATCTTTATTCTTCCATACGATTCTACCTTTCTTCTTCGATGAAAATTCTAGGTAAATGTATCTTCCCTTCACAGAAATTGTTTTGTTTTTCATTCCCTTCGTTGTTAGTAATAATCATTGTCGTATTTTGTGTCTCCATTTTCATGTTTAAGGTTGTATTGACGAGGTATCGAGTTGTGCGAAGTTGGAGAAATTGAAGAAGGTATATTTTGTTTTCTATCTCTTTTTTTGCCTTTATTTTCTTGAATAAGGTGTTTTGTTGTTGATTCTGCTTTATTTTCATTTTTAATCTAGTTTTTGGTCTAACTAGTGTTGATAAAGTAAGGTTTTTTGGGGTATATTCTTTTGTTGGGGTCGGTCTCGTTGTCGGGATATGAATAACTATATTTTAACTTGTTTTTATTATGGATGAGGTGGGGGTGGGGGTGTTGTTTCAAACCCTAAACCTACTTACCAAGGAAAAGTAGATTTATATGATGTCGGCGTAGAAAAAGAGCATTCTAGTCTTGTCGAATTTCTTTTCTACACTAAAGACCTTGAGTATACAAATGTTAAGGTATTTTGCTGTGAAGATGGTGATGAATTAGTTCAAGTTACTTCTGATACTCAACTGTTAGGATTTGTGAAAGATTTGATAGATAGTTATGAGTTTCATGTGTATATGGTCCATGAAATTGATGAATTTAAAGAATTACCTGCTCCATCTTCTCTTTTCATGGACTGACCCTGTTGATGAATCTGTGGGTACAAATGCTGAGGGGACTGTGGATAATGATTCAAATTTAAATGGAGGTGATACAAATCACAATGAAGTTGAATCAAATATACTTAGTAATGACTTAAATGTAGATGATATTCCAGATGAAGATGATTCAGATATTGATGAAGAATTGAGATCCCTTAGGGCTGAAAGGGAAATCAAAAGAAATTCTAATTTTAGGAAGAAGAAAAAAGTAACTGAAGAAGTACCAATATGTGAGACTGGTGTGAACAGAGGCTTTGAAGATATTGGAGTAAATAAGAAGGATAGATATGTTGACAGATTGAGAGGAGATGAGAAGTACATTGATAGCTCAGAATGTGATAGTGATGATAACACTGATATCGTAGATGTAAAAGCTGTTGGAGGTATTGATCTACCAGGCAGAAGAAAGAGCAAAAAGGTCAGGTATGATGATGAATGTGGTGTTGCTATTTTTGAACTTTGAATGATTTTTGAGAATGCTAAGAAATTTATAAATGCTCTAGCTAAATATGCTATTGAAAAAAATTATCAGATTAAGTTGAGGCCTAATGAAGCTCATAGAGTGAGAGCTAAATGTAAATTTCCCAAAAAATGCAAGTAGTTGTGCTATGATGCTATTGATAGGGATTCTGGTAACTATATGATTAAGAATTACCATCCTATACACAAACGTTTACCATTTAATATGAACAAAATGTGTACAACTAAGTTCCTAGCAAGTAGATTCAAGGATGAAATAAATAAACAACCATCTTTAAGGATTTGGAAAATACAAGAATAGTGTAGGGAGGAGTTAGGACTGCATGTGGATACAATTTGTTACAAGGAACAAATGATGATTCTTAGAGAAAACATGGGTGACTGGAATATGGAATTTGTAAGGTTATGTGATCATGCCGAAGTTATAAAAAAAAACAATCCTGACAGTTGATAAGAATGGATAGAGAAACTGTACCAGGAAAGAATTTGTTTGTATACTTCTATGTATGCTTGGATGCATTGAAGAAGGGGTGGAAGGAAGGATGTAGAAGAATAATAGGATTTGATGGATGTTTCTTAAAGGGTGCTTAGCAGTTGGAAGGAATGAAAACATTTTCTATAGCTTGGACAGTTGTGGTCAAGGAGATCAAACATAGATGGAGCTTCTTTATCAACTACTTGAAAGATGACCTGTAGTTGGGTACTAGATGAGTCTTACTGTAATGTTAGATATGCAGAAGATAATTAATTGTCTATTACTTTGATAATTGTAGATATGTAAAATGTATTTTCTTTCTTGAATTGTGTTGAATTGTATTTTATTGTAGGTCTTCAAGGAGCTGTTGCTGAACTGCTACCAAATGTTGAAGTTAGAATGTGTGCTAGACACATCTGGTACTGGAGTAAAATATGGAAGAAAAAGGAAAGGAGAAAACAATTTTGGAGATGTTCCAAGGCAATTTTTGAAGTGAAGTACAATAAGGAGCTTTACAAAATGAGCAAACTTGGTAATGAAAATATTAATGAAGATTTATTGCATTATCCAAGAGTGTCATGGGTTAGAGCATTCTTTCAAGAGCACTCCAAATATGATGCAGTTGAAAATAACATGTCTGAAACCTTTAAGTCATGGATATTATCTTGTAGACACAACTTTATAATAACCATGTTGGAGGAAATTAGGAGAAAATTAATGACTAGAACCGTGAATATTGTTAAGTTTGGTGACACATGAATATATGATATTGCACCTATGGCTAGACTTATGTTGGAGGAGAATAAGGAAAAGTCTAGGGCATGCAAGGTGCTTTGGAATGCTGATGTTGGATTTGAGATTGAAAAATGGCAGTATAGGCATACAGTCAACCTGACTAATATAGTTTGTAGCTGTAGAACTTGGCAGTTGAGAGGCATTACATGGCAACATGCTATTTCTGCTTTGTACCACATAGAACAGGAACTTCAAACACTTGTGGAGCATTGTTATAGGAAGGATACCTTCTGAAAGGCTTATAGTCATTTCATTCAAACAATTCCAAATATGAAGATGTAGCCTGAAACTAGCAATTCAAGGATTGAGCCTCCTGAGCCTAAACAAATGCATGGTAGACCTCCAATAAATAGAAGAAAGAGTAAAGATGAACCAAGAAAGAAGTATGAAAAATTGTTCAAACAAGGGGTGAAAATTACTTGTTCCCCGTGTAAACAACCAGGTCACAACAAGAAATATTGCAAGGTAAAATAACTTATTATTTGTTTGTGCCTTTTTTTAAAGTCTTCTTGAATGTTATGAACAAACTTTATGTTTTATATTTAGGTTGGTGTCCATACTTCACAACCAGCTAAACACAATTCACAATTTACTGCTGGTCAAAATTCACAAGGAAGTAGCCATGCTGAACAAACAAGCTCTTACCAACCTGGACCAACAACAGCAAATAATCATGTTTCTTCAACAATAGTTTGTGGTGACACCAATAGAGTTAAAAGGGCAAGGGAAACTGCAAAAACAAGCCAACCACCACCAACTAGGGATACAAGTATTCCTGTTACAAGAGGAATAACCAGTCAACTACCTCCAAGGACAAGACAAACTGCTGGACAAAAAAGAAAAAATGTTGAAACTGAAGAAGATTCTGCAAGAGGGGGACCAAAGAGGCAAACTAAAGGTGGTGGATCAAGTAATGTTGGATTTGGTATCTACACAAGTGCAAGTGGAACCCAAATACTATATGTAAGTTTGTCACTAAATGTCTCTTAAATGAATGAAAGTTTATATATTAATTTTGATTTTTTCTTCAAAAGCCCGGAACTTCAAGTCAAAGGATTCTACCAACAGGTTCAAATTACAAGGATGCAAGTTTAACAGGTATAGACAATGCCTTTAAGCTTAGAGACTTGAGATGGAAAAACAAGGATGTTGCCACCACTTTTCAATTGCAGCAAATGACAAACAAAAAAAGAAGTAACACCAACTTAGAATAGGTTGATTGGGCCCTTATTATGTTGTCGTATGTTTTTAGAGTATGCTAGATTTATTTTGGTACTAGTAAACACTTTTGTGAAGGTTGTATGTAGCTTTTGTTTATGCTAGCTTTATTTTGGAACCTTATTTTGATACACTTTTTTTAAGGTTGTAGCCTTGAATATTATGTAGCATAATAACTTTGAGCTCATTATGGAGCATTCAATATAACTGTCTACGTATTGTGTAATTTGGGTGTTACACTATGACGAATATGACCAATTATTTATAGTCTAGCATTTGCTTTTGGTGCTACTTTGTATGTGGAAAAAAATCAAATTTACAGTAACAACAACATCAAAATACTACTAGAACTTAGAATTTCATTGAATCCAAAATGCACAATTACATCAAAAATTTACAGCAACAACAACATCAAAATAGTTCTAGACAGAAAACCTCAAGAACACTAACAATTAGGCTTTAATTTTCATATTTTAAACTAAGCAACCAGTAGCGACGACACCCAATAAATATATTTCTTGCTCGCTTTAATTTTTCATCAAAAGCATTTACTCTTTTCAACAATCTCCACATTACCTTGTTTGCTTGTGGAGGGTGTCGATCTTCATACCAAAAAAATAGTGACAACCACCCATTTTCTAAAAAAATCATCAAAAAGAATTAGACGCAAACAATTAATCATCTAATTTACTTGAAAAAAGTAAGGAAAACAAGAATTTTACCTTTGAAATTCTACAAGTAAAAAATCTACGACCTGGATTTAATTGGGTCCATGAAGTCTTTAATAGTGCGTCCTTACCACACCTACAATATTGATCTTCATCCACTGATGCCATGGAAGAATTGGAGAAGCTTGACTTGAAAGGCTGAAGAAGAGAGAGATTGAAAAAGAAGGAAGAAATGAAAAAGAAGAGAGAAATTGAGATTTTAATTAGGGTATAATTGCAGTAAAATCAATATAAATAGATGATGTAGAGTAATATTACTGTTGGGAATGCTACATCAGAAGAAATTTTGATATTTATGCGCCTTGCATCAGTGAAAATCACGCGACACTCCAACCGTGCAAAAAGTGTTAAAGTGACACATAGAGACCTTACATTAGGTGTTTAAAATGAAAATCCTTTAATTGAGGTGTCTAAGTGAAAGATCATGCCAAATTTAGGAGGCTACCCAATAAAATAATCTACAGACCAATATTGTTTAAAAACTAATACAATTCCTCATCTAATTTCTCAATTTGATAATATCAACATCAAACAATCCCCTAATTTTAACTCTTGTTTCTCTAGATTTTCTTTTATCTAGTATAATTTATAAATTATAAAATACATTATATTTATATCATATTTCTCTACATAATTTCTTAACAAATGCTTTCACTTTTGATATTTATTTATTCGGTAAATATTCGTACAATAAAATCAAATAATCAATACAATACTACATAAAAATGATTTTATCCTAAATATTTGTCCTAAAATAACGATTTTTTCAAAATGCTCACAATTATATATGAAAAAATAAAACCCTTTTAAAGAAAAATTATTTTTTTAAAAAAAAGAAAAAAATAGATGGCAAGAGAATTAACAAATTTTTCCAAAATGCTCACAATAATATATGAAATAAAAGAAAATACTTTTAAAGAAAAATAATAAAAAAGAAAATAGATGGCAAGACAATTAACATAGCAGAAAAAGCATGTAGACTGGTAGAAGGCTAAAAAATGTGAATTATATTTATACAAATAGATTGTTGAAATCCAGAAAAGGTTAAAATAAGAAACATTAAGAATCACTTTGTCTTTCTTCCCTCCCTTCTCTTCTTTCTTATATATATACGTTTTGTTTTGTTCATTCACTCTGTATCACAACGCCCAAAAATCTCTTCTTTTTTCAGTCTATTTTCGTGATGGGGTTGCCCAATTCTAAGCCTTCTTGAAGCAAAGCCCCATTCTTGGTTTTGTTTCATTCTTGAGATTTGTTAATCTTGATTTTTGGTTTTTGATTGAAAGTTGAAAACTTTATTAGTTTTGGGGGTTGTTTCTAGGGTTTTTCTTTACTTGTTCAAATGGAATTTACCGAAATTTTGAGCATTTGTTTTCAGTTTTGAAACAGCATTTGCTCAATTGGATGGTTTTGGGATAACCCCTTTTGATTTCTTGGATTAAAGATTGAAACTTTGTTCGAATTCTTTGTTTCCATCAGTTGTTTTTCCTGGTTTGCTGTTGTTTTTAGGTTCTGAATTGATTCCATCAACTTTTTTGGTGAAGAGGGAAGGTAGGATGAATAGTATTTTGAATGAGCACACTCTTACAGACAAGCTTTCAAAGCTTAACACCACTCAGCAGTGCATTGAAAGTAAGAATCTTTCTTCTTTTTTTTGTTGCTGTTTTCCCTTTCAATTTTTTTTTTTGAATTTACTATGTATACCCCATTAATGGAAATGTTTGTTGGAAGTCAGTTTCTGATGTCTCTTTTAGATCTTGGTTGTTGTTTCATTGTGAATTGACAGAATTGAGTAAGGACTTGTACCTCCAGTTGAATCTGACTAGTTCTTGTAGTGGTTCATACTGAATTTTGTATGGGGGATAGATGGTCTATCAATCTTCCGTGTTTACATTAGTTTTTGATCTACTAATCTTAGTGTCAACAGATGGTATTTGATTTGTGTGTTTACTTGAAAATGTATACTAAATTTACTTGATTGTCTTATTTTTTCGTATTGAGAATCAACTTGGCCAGTTTGTGGAGTTCAATTGGATTTAGATACTGTAGACCTAAACAATAAAGAACTACTGCAAGCTGAATATGTTTTATTCCATAAGAATGATTTTTTTCTTTTGGAAAATTGTTACTCAAATATTGTTTAGTTTAACTTTGAAGAAGTAACTAAGATACCAATTTAGCACTGAGGATGTACGTTTTAGGAAAAGAGTGAAGATGGAAAATTCCTGCCCTTTCGTTCTCTATGTTTGATCTGGAAAGAAGTAATGTTAGTGCTGCATACGTACATCTCATGTTTGTCAGTGTCCACTGATATCAGTGGCATTTGCTTTCCCTAACTGACGTTGATGTGTGCTTCATTTACTTCAATCATGCAGAGATTTTACTTCAGCTTGTATTTTGTTCTTGACAAGCTCCACATTTTAGAGCATTAACCAAAGTGTTGCTAAGAAGATACTTGTTTCTGTATCATTTGTTGATATAGTTTGGATGTGTATAAATGAAAACTCAAGACTTGGTAGAATCTGAATGATGTTTACTTAGGAATTGTTGAGGTGTGAACTAGTTAACTTGGATACCACCATATTAAAAAGAAAAGAGGGGTGACCATCCCTATTAACTGTTTCGTTTTTGGTCATTATCATTATACATAGCCTTGAACCTTACTTTTGGCTATCTAGGTGCATTCTCTGTATACATACATCAAGTTCTTCTATGTATTCTATGGTATTTTGGCATTTGCAAGTTTAAGTTATCTCTTTAATCTTTTAGGGAAGTTCTCATTGTATTTCTTAACTCTTAGGGGTAACTGCTTGTTACTTTTCATACCAACTCTCATCTTGCCTTTACAAGTTAACTGATTCCCACCTCCCCTCCATATAAAGAAAAACAATGTATTCCTCTCTCCCGCTCCATCTTGATAGAATAAGATTGAATTTCTCCTATCTGAGGTCCACAAGTAGATTAAAGTAGAAGGTTGGGTCTTCAAACCTACTTTTAACTTACAAACAAAATGGAGCTAATCTTTTACTCCTATCCAAATTTATATGACATACTTCTTTAGCCTATCCCAGAAAAAGAATGTCATGCTTTCTTATTTTGTAACAATTTATCTTTAAACTTCTCATTTTACCTAATGAGATGATTTATAGCCACACAAATGTCTGGCTTGTTTTATTTCTCTTTTTATTAAACTATGTGCCCAGTCAAACACTACCACATAAATCGGGGCGGAGGGAGTAGTAAATTTGTCCATACTGATGATTTCTATGTATATTTAAATTTTGGGGCTTACATATGAAGTTCAAGCCTTCTCACTTGCAGTTTGAACTCTTCTTGCTCTCATTTATGGAATGCACAACTAGCAAACTAAACCAAAAGGGCTCATCTTTCCATTCAGATGTGTTAGTACATAGCAGATAATGTCTCCCTTTTGTATTGTTCTCTACCATCTTGTGGCTTTTCTGATTTCATTTTCCTTCCATTAATAAATCCTTAGTTGCATATTGTCTGTGAGCCTTATAAGATGATTACTTTGAGCGATACTTGGGAACATTTATTTTGCTTCTCTATCTGGTACTTTGCATCCCAATTCATACTTTTTTTCCTTTAACATTGTTTGTCTTGGTTTTTAATGCAGCATTGTCCCATTGGTGCATTTTCCACCAAGATAAAGCAGAACTGGTTGTTACAACATGGGGTAAACAGTTCCACAGTTCTGAAATGACTAAGAAAGTCCCTTTACTGTACCTTGCAAATGACATCCTGCAAAACAGCAAGCGTAAAGGAAATGAGTTTGTCATCGAGTTTTGGAAGGTTCTTCCTTCAGCACTCAAGGAGATTGTCGGAAAAGGCGATGAACATGGAAAGAATGTAGTTTCCAGATTGGTATGCTTCTTGCCATTTTGCTTCTGAACGTTTGGCACCCATACCCTAGCTTATGTAGGGGAAGGGCATAGCACAAAAGGCAAAAAATTATTGAGATAGGTTGACTGTCTGTTTCGGTAAATATTAAAGAAGATATAGTGTTTGACACTCTTGCTTAAATGGTTTGTAGGTTAAAATATGGGAAGAAAGGAAGGTTTTTGGATCTCAAACACAGAGCCTAAAAGATATAATGCTTGGAGAAGAGCTGCCACCACCACTGGAACTTGGAAAAAAGCGAAGTCGTTCTGTCAAAATAGTTAAAAGGGACACGCGGTCCATAAGAACGGTGAGCATCGGTCCAAAACGGTGACATGTTCCTCATAAAGCACTTTTGTTTGTATCCACTGATTACTTAATTGCTTTATCTTGCTTTCAGTATTACTTCTTGTTCTTAACACTGCTTTATAACCAGAAATTGACCGTTGGAGGAACAGCTGAAAAAATAGTGTCAGCATTGCACTTGGTAGTCAGTGAGCATTCTACTGAAGATGAAGAAATGAGCAAATGCAAGTCTGCTGTTCACCATGTGCGAAAGATGGAAAAGGATGTTGACATGGCCCTTGCAAGAGGTAATCTAGTTCTCTATTGGAATGCAAAATTAATACGTCTGCATGGATTGCTCATTATGTTGACCATGAACTTAGTACACCTCAGTATCTATTAAAATGGGTGGATGATGAAGATATACTGAAGCCTGTGATTTAGTGATATTCAATAATCGAAAGAACAATTATTGATTCTCAATCCAAGAGAGTGAAAAAAATATCTTTTTTGCATAACTTTCACAGATAAAAAGGAATAAAATCATGCCTCCTAGGGGATCTGGTGTTTGAGGTAATGGGTGTAACAGCATGGAGAGTTCGGGTTCGAATATCAGCTGGCATACTTGGTTGGCACCTATCTGCCCCAGCCTTTTGTACAGGATACCATGGAAGCCCGTACTTCCCTGCTGTATTGGCAAGTTGGCCCGAACACCAATGAGATTAATAGAATTACACGGCTGAGATCTTGACAGAATGATAGATTAGACATCTCTTTATGGTCTTTTTTCCCGAACTTTGTTACTTGTAAATTACAATTGGGGATTGAGAGCATATTATCTTGTGTTGCAGCAAAACATCCAAAGCGAAAAACCTTGTCCAAAGAACTGGAGGAGGAAGAAAGGATGTTGAAACAATCCATTGAGAAACTAAAAGTTGTTGAGACCAATAGATTGACCCTTGTTTCACAGTTAAGGGAAGCATTAACTGAACAGGTAAGTAATAAATGCATCTTTTCAATCTTTCTATTCTCTCGGCATATATGGTACTGTACTTTTCGTCCATCTCATTGTCTCTTAAATTTGTCAGGAATCTGAACTAGAGAACGTTCGGACTCAGATACAGGTTTTTTTCTCATTTATTAATTTTAAGCTTATTACTTTGTTTTCTTACACTGCTATTAGTTATATGCTTTATCCATATCCCTTTTTTGGGTTTGCGGATGGGGTGGGATGTTGGTGTTGTTGGACGGTAGAAAATAGAATTGGAGCGAAGGAAGACTTCAATTTGTGATACAATGAGAGGGAAAGGGAGGTGTTGGGTTTCATGCTGCTTCTGGAACACCTCCCCAAATAATTGGATATTGGAGAGATGTGTGAACATAGTATGAAAATCGATGTTATTGCTATTTCTTGTGTCCACAAGGCCATACTCTAGATGCATAGTGGCGTAAGACGTGGATAAGATGGAAATTTGGATCTACTCGAATCTTGAGATATATAGAATTTTTGATAGAAAATGAATTTATCAGCTGAAGCCACTGAGTTGTCATACTGATACACTGACTGGAAGTCTGTCTGGACTTGTTTTACGATATGGTTCTCTACCATGGAATGGTAATACATTGGATGGGTTGGTATATCGTTCTGACCTCAGTCGAATGTTGTTTCTTCTTTCTTAGCATTCTAAATATTTAAGTGTGTTGCTTGTTTTCTAAGTCAAAACACCAAGTTTATAATAATACAAACTAATTTGATCTATTGAATTTTCAGGTGGCGGAAGCACAGGCGGGGGAAGCCAGCAACATGCGGAAGTATCTGGATGATGAAGATTATGTGGGAGAAAGAAAGCCTTTGGGTACAACAACTTCACCAGACATCTATGGAAAAGCAGGAGAAACAAGCAAGAAAACAGCTGCAGCAATCGCAGCTGAGGTAGCTGACAAGCTTACAGCTTCTAGCTCTTCTCAGTATATCATGTCGTCCGTGCTCTCTACATTTGCTGCTGAGGCAGCAAAATCTGCCGGGCTTGCAAAACCTTCATCATATCTGACCACCAACAGTTACATTTCACAACCAGAAAACACTCTATCTGATTCAAATGCTTTAATGTCAGCACAGCTACCTAATCCTCCCCCAAGTAATCCGTATCAGTCCATGCTGGCTCCTCATCCCACAGTGCATCAGGGTCAGTATCATTCACTTGCTAATCCAACATCCCAGCAGTATTTACAGCCATCAGCAGGAATGATGAGCCCTTATAGTTATGGGAGTATTGCTGCCTTGCCATCTTTACCACCTCCACCACCTCCACCAGCACCTCCGTCGTATATGACTATGACACAGCAACCATTGTCGATGATGCAGCAGGGTGCAGCAGCACAACAGCAACAACCACCATTACCTCAACAACCTCCCCCTCCTAATTTCCGTCCTGTCACACCTGTCCAGCCTCCTGGAATGCTGTACTATTCTCAACCATATCATTCACAACAGTGAGAGAGGAGTACTCTTTTCAAACTTGACCATTACTTCTTGGTATCAGAAACAACAAATTTCTAGATGTGAACAATAGGAGGTTCGTTGGACAAATCATGAACCGATGCATAGTGTTATATACAGGGCAAGAGCAGCTGATAGCGCAGGTAATAGATATTACCATTAGTGTTTATTTTTCCATCTTCAAGACAGTTTAGAAAATTCTGCGATGATGATCGTCTTCATCCGATGTTGTTATTGTTGATTCCTTCGGGTTTCTTTTTCTGTTTTTCCTTTTCATCATACATGTAACATTAGCATGATGGCTGCTGAGAATTTTGTATTACTAGTTAAACAGGATAGAAGAGCTAGGTTTTTCTGTCTCCCATAAACTTGGTAAATGAAACAGCCAGCTTTGTTTTCTAACATTTCTGTTTTCGGTATAAATGTCAGTTATGAAATGCTAAGTCTAAGGGTGTGTTATGGAAGAACTTTTTTCAATTTATTTTTTTTAAAGAGTTTTTCTCTAGGAAAACAAGTGGCATTTTACATGTATTACGTCTTTTCCATCCTCCAACATGCCTCATCTCCGCTCCATCTCCAACATCCCTTACCCCCACACTCGTCGCTATCATATATAGTATTTGTTTAGATTATTTACAAATGTTTTTTTTTTCTTACATATCAAACACTGTTTTTCGTGAAAACTTTTTCCTTTCGACTGAACACACCCTAACTTGGATAACTCATTGTGCATTTGAGGGGTTTAAGTAGTATCGTTATTGCTTTTTTTCCTACTTTAAATGTTTGTCACGATGCCTATAGTTTAATGTTTAAAAGTATGTGATACTAGTAAGTATCCGAGATTTCAAAGGATGCATAAGCACGGGAGCTTGCTATTAGTCATAGTATCGGTAGGTTTTGACACTTCGATTGTAGTTTTATCTTGTTATGACTATTGATTAGGATGATTTGTTAGGTTTCATATAGCATTTTGCCATGATTGTCTCCATTTATGTTATTTCTTTATTTATACTGCTTTGGACTATTCGTTCTTGAGTTGAGGATCTATTGAAAATAATCTCTACCTCTAAAATAGTAGTAAGGTATGTGCATCCGTTACTTTTCAACAGACTCCACTTTATGGGATTGTTGTTGTCATTTAACTACCTTGGTCCTGTAGATGCGGTGTGATGAATGGGGCTTTTCCTCCTTTAATCATAGATCTCAGTTTCGAACCACCTTGGTTATGAAAAACTTTGATGTTGGTGTGAGTTGCTTTCCGTTAACCTAATGAGAGAAGCAGTTCCGGAGTTCAATAGGACGGAACTTGACTATTGCTTAAAAGAATTCTAGTAGAAAATGATGGCTGAGGTTCTGTTTTCTTATTATGTTAATGAAATATATTATTCATATGGATGTCCACCCTGCATTATGAAATAATTTGAAGGTAAAACACCAGCCATCAAGAATAAGTGTCAATACAAATAGGAGCTGCATTTGAAGGAAACACAATTTCAGGTTATCTTTCATTTCTTTCACAATCCTGTGAGAGTACATGTATATTTCATTGATGTAACTCTTTATTTAATGGACAACCAAGAAAAACATTTGCTTATAAGGGACAGAAACCACACCTCATTGACACGTTAAAATGACGATACAAATCTAAGAATGCAGTATCAACACTTCATTCCTTTCCTGACAATGAAGTCTCTGATAAAAATTGGAAGATGGTACATGATTGCAGCAACAGTAGACAAATGGCCAATAGAAAACCAAGCCGGAGGTTTCTTCTTCAGCACCGCGTTGACGGTCCTCTTTGCAAATTCTTCTGCAGGAGTTGATTTTGGGCCTTGTGAGAAATGTGCTCGTGCCCGGATTGATTCTTCAAAATTCTTGTACAGCTTCCACTCTGGCATTTGAGTGTAATTGGCAATGGCAGTGTCTCCAATGTGGGATGTCACAGCTCCAGGGACAACAGAGATGACATCAATGCCAAATGGCCTAAGTTCCAGTCTACATATAGCGCACAGTAGAGCAATAAGGACTACAGCATAAAAACGTACATATGCCATTCTGATGAGGAAAAATGTAAGTTTGTAGAAATAATTGATCCGTACAGAAGCTTTGGTCATTGGAGTAAAGCAGCTTTGACAGGCATTACATGAACTCAACGTTGTCTGTCAGCTGAGGCATCAGGAAATGATAAAGACTTCTATTACCATCTAACCTATAGGTGGATGATAATAAGTTAGTTGAAGAAATGATCTGTTAGAAGAGGATACAATCCCAAGCATATTACAGGTCTTTCAATAGCACAACACCTAATTTAAGACTTTCATAATAGAGGTCTCAAGTTCCAAACCCCTTGCCTGTAACAGCAGGAGGTTGGCCTATTGGGTTGAGCTTGTTGCACGGGGCTTGCCTAGTGCAGTTGACCTCAACTCTGTGGTTTGCAAGCTATTGCACAAGAGCGAGGTTTACCCTGTGCAAACCCAAAAGGATAGGATAGAGGTTGTGGGTTCCCTCATCCAAATATTTTTTTTAAAAAATAAAATAATTTAACACCTAATCTTCTCTTACAACCTAGAGTTGGTATAAAAAGAATAACTTGGTGATTAATGAAGCATAGCCAACAACTAGCATCCTTCAATCACCAGCTTGCAGTAAGGTACATCAGCCAGTAACATCTGTGATGCTATATAAATCGACATCCTAAGTTTTGAGAGCTATAAGACTAGTATCACTGCCTGGGATTGGGTATTCAAGCTGACAAGGCCTTACAGGTAGATACTATATAAGTGAACATTCTTATTTTGAGTTGGAACACCTTAATCTACACAATAACTTTTCCAATTTGATCTTGCTCTTCCTTTTCGCCTTAACTGTCATATAATTAGAGAATAGAGATTCGCTATGGTAAGGTTTGAGTATGGTCATAGAACCCTCACTCTGCGCAGATCATTAAGCATCCCATTCACCAGCACCCTCTGGTTGATTGAGTGAACCTCTCTTACCTAGAAGATTTCGACAGTTGTTTTCTTTTTCCTAGATATGCATTAATTTCAAATTAAGGTAAGATTTTCCCAAAATTTAACATATGGACAATCTGAGACTGAGAGGAGATTTCAGATAACCAAAATGGTAATGATGGAGGCGGTAGCTGGAGATGGTAGAGGAGAAAGCAAGCAAATGAATGAGAAATAAATCTTTTAGCTGAAGGAATGCACTAGAAAACTGTCACAGGATTTTTGAGGAAAAGCCAACAGATAACTTTCTTCTGTACCGAAATGAATATCATATTTTGGCTCGGCAAGTACATTAAGAAGAGAATTGAAAAGAGAAGACTTTGTAGCTAAGCTGTAAGATGTGAAGCTATATTTACATGGATTCCTCATTTGCCTTGGCATACTGGTATTGAAATGTGCTGGTGTCAGTTACTTTGTGCCAAGTCTTCGAAATATTTTTAGAAGTAATAATAAGTTACATGAAACCATAGCAGATACTTGGAAGACATCTGTATCGGATATGTCCAGTAGCCAAATCCATGTTTCATAGATGATAGACCATGTTATACTTATATTTTTTGGTTAAATTAAAGAGAAATTTTTTATAAAGAGTTGCAAAAGTAACCAGATGTAAGATTTTGTGATACATAAATTTTGTTGTAAGATCAACTCTTTTTCTTTGGAAACTGAAAATCATTATTGGGATAGAAGTAGAACAAAAAGGAAATGGAACATTCAACTTGGAAAGAGAGAAATTCATCTTTTGTTTTCGTTAGGAAAACTTAAGAACTTGATACTACAGCGTAATCAACTTGCAACATGGCACACCACAAGTTCGAACAGTGCCTGCTTTTGTCACAAACTTGGTACTGATTAAGGTGTACAGTCCAAACTGAACCTTCCTATTTTGAACTATATGACGTAGTATGATGCCAAACATATGCTCAGCAGTGTGTGCTCTAAAAGCTACTCCAAGGGAAGATTTATTGACTAATAATTGGTATTACAAAAAGATGCTTACAAAGTTAGAATATTTTATCACAGGAGGAAAACAAGAACAGAATGCTAATATGGTCTAAAAAGTGAAGTTTGAACAGGTGATTTCTTATCCGGTGTAAAGGTAACACTACTGGAGCGAGAAGGTGGACATGTTAAAAGAAACTTTTTCGGCTTGTCTGTGCATCTTATGTAAAAAGCTGAATCATTCATCATAACAGAATAACAAAGGCGAAGAATGTAGTGTCTCAAAGAGGTGAAATTAGAACAGGTAATACCCAAACAAATCTTACAAAAAATTTTAAGCAAATAACAATGGCACAATAAATAAAATGTGAAGTTTAAGAGTCAGTTTAGTAAAATTTATTTACAGTATTGCTAGCACTTCAACGAAGAATAAGCATACAAAACCAAGTTAGTTATTGCACACAAACGTACCTCAAGGTATCAGTAAATGAATGTACAGCAGCTTTTGATGCACTATAAGCACCAGACCATGGACCTGGAGACAAAGCACTGCAACTTCCAACATTGACAATTTTCCCTTGTTTCCTGGATGCCATGTGCGGGACAACAGATTGAATTAACCTTATGGAGCCTATGGAAATATAAAACAAACACAAAAAAAGAAGCGAATAAAACTGCTGCCAGGGGAAAGTACAAGAAAATAATAAAACAAAAGAAGTAAGAAAATGAGAGGAAATAATCATTTATTCCAGCTCCACTTGACTAAGATGGAAAATTAGTTATTTGGGAAAAGGAGATGCACAATAATTTCTTGTTATCAGGACAAAGAGTGTACGACGTGAACACAGAAATATAAACCATGTGTAGTATAGGTTCAATCATCTTCTAACTCTCTTACCAGGATTTTAATACATTGAAAACAAATTTTTCCTTTTGGTAGGTTCCAATAATGTGTTTACTTTCCCCAATAGGGAAGAATTCTAGCATGAACAACACTAAACATTCCCGACTTTACTTCTCAACAATTGTGACAATTCAAAGAAAATGTTAAATGTGCATTGGATATTTCCAACTTAACTGATAATGTCTCAGATGCAGGTTTATTTTTGAAAAAGCACATAACAGGATGACAAAGTGTGTCGAAAATTACTGACAAGTGTCTAAAAGAATTGTGCATAATCATATATCGAATGACTTCATGTTACTAGTCGCAGAAATAGGATATTAGAAGCAAGGAAATATGGAACATTAAAAGATAAAACACAATTAGTGAGAACAACACTCAACTATTCAGCATGCCACAACCAAATGGTTCAAGTGAATACAAAGATTACTGATTCCAATTATGTAGAATGGAAAGAATGACATTTGGTTCGAAAGTTTGAATTTTGTTAGTTACAAAGTCATTTTTCATTTCTAGAAAAGTAGTAAAGCAATAATGCTTTGAAAAAAATAAATTAAGGCATGTTCAGCTAATCAATTTGGAAAATGACAGTTAACCTCCCCATCTATCTTACACAGTATTCTTGACTTAATAAACAGCTTTGAACTTACTATTAATAGACTGTAATTAATTTGATATAATCATTTCCTCAATGTATTTAAGGAACCCTATAAACATTTCCAGACCATTGGATTTGTAAAGCATGCTAAACAATGTTTTCAAGAGACATAAAAGTCAACAGCTCACAGAAGTCACACTGCCCTCTTTAGTTCAAATATTACTCGTGTACTGTTGGTTAAAAACGTAAGCAAACCAAAATACTAACAAATAAGACACACAGGATCAAATGTTGTTTCTGCTTATAATAAATTACCAAATTAACTTCCTAAATGAGAAAAGGACAGGTGGGTATCCATCCTTTCAGCTCTCTGGTTTTGTACTACATAATCATAAATGAGCTCTCAAATTCACATACTCCCTCCGTTTCAAAAAGAATGACCTCCTTTCCTTTTTAGTACGTTTCAAAAAGAATGACCACTTTCTTTTTTTGGTAACAACTTTCCACGTGGCATGTTTAAGGCCACAAGATCAAAGAGCAATTTTGTACATTTGACCTAACTTTAATTTAGAACCACAAGATTCAAAAGTCTTCTTTATACTCTTAAACTCCGTGCCAAGTCAAATTAGGTTCTTTGTGAAACGGAGGAAAAATTTAGTACCTCTTTGCAGGGGTGGATTTAGAGGGGCAGGAGGGTATTCATCTGAACCCCCTCAACAAAAAAGTACATGGTAAATAAAAGGAAAGTTTTTTATTTTTATGTACATATATAAATTTTTAATTCCCTGAACACGATACATAGAAGGAAAATGTTTTTCGAAAAAACTATTGGTCAAATATTTTGAAGAACATTTTCTCTAAGAAAATAAGGAAAATGAATTTCCTAATGGAAGCAGGGAAAACAAGCTCTACTAGTGACATTCCATATTAACCGTGTCCTTCCCAGTTCCCTCCCTTACTCCAAAACACACCTCATCCAGTCATCCATACTCCTACCTCCTATAGTATTTGTCTAAATTATATACAAATAATTTTTGATTGGCTACCAAACACAAACCTAGATATCGGTTAAGTGGTTTAGGGGGTTCAAAATTCAAATCTTAGGCACTATATTTTCATTTTCCAAACCTCCTTAGTGAAAATCCTGTATTCGTCAATATCCCTTTGGCATTTTCTTTGATGCCCTTATTGTTATCAATCACTCACTTCAACAAGGAAGCACAGGTGTGTTGCCAACCAAACCATGGGGACCATATTGTCCTGTGGTTTAAATCAATCCAGTAAAACCTCCTGAGCTATCAAAATACGAGAATGTACGCCGGTTTTTCATACTGTTAAAACATTTATTGTTCTCACTTCTCATCAATTTAAAGCAAGAAAAATCACCCATCAAGAACTTCAATAAACAAAATTACCATATAAACATAAACACACCAAATTCAATAGGCATAATAACAAACACTTGAACTACAATTTCAACAGTAAAATATAAAGGGAAATTGAAAGTTAAATAGTAATACCAAAAACATTGGTATTGAAGGTATGTTGAATAGCAGATAAAGGGAGTTCAGCAAGAGGCCCAACACACTGTATACCAGCGTTATTAACAAGAACATCAATTCGCCCAAATTTGTCAACAACTTTTGTGAGTACATTCGTCACATTTTGTTCAGATAAAACATCAAGTTCTTGAAGAAAGAATCGTGGATCATTTTGGAAATCGGACATGGATTTAAGGGATCGAGCTGTAGCTACAACAAGGCAATTCTTAGCAGCAAAAGCTCGAGCTAACTCATGCCCTATGCCGCCATTTGAGCAGCCAGTTATCAGAACTACTTCTCTGTTTTCCTCCATGACAGAGAGAGGTTTGGGGGTTTTCTCTGTAAAGAAAGTTTGGAATTGTGTAAGCTATGGAGATTGATGACAATAATATAGATGGACATAGCTTTCGCAGATTGACTCTTCTAAACCTATTAAAAAATAATTTCAAAGTTATATTTTGGTTTTACATATTAGTTAGTTTTTGAATAAATTTTGATTATTTTGTGAGAAAAGGCTCAAATATGCTATTGAATTTTCAAGTTTATTTATAACATTAGTTAAAAGTTTGGTTCATTAACAAAGGTACATTTATGTTATTATTGTTTAACAGTGGTTTTGCAAAATCATTTATGATACGTAGTCAATTATAATTCGTCACGTTATTAATTTTTTTAATTAAAAAATCTTAATTCTGAAAAAAATTGAATTAATTTTTTTTTGATTTTTTTATTAAAAAATTGATAATATAGTCGAATTAAAAATTGAATTAATTTTTTTGATTCTTTTTTTTTAAAAAAAATTGATGACGTGACCGAATTATAATTAGTAACGTATCAAAAATGATTAGCAAAATCACTGTTAAAAAATAATGGCATGAATGGATCTTTTCTTTAACGGTAATGACATAAATGAGCCAAACTTTTAACTGATGACATAAATAAGCCTTTTCTGAAAATTTAATGGCATATTTGAACATTTTCCCTTCTTTTATATATCTAATGAAATAATTTAAACTTGTTTCCAATTAAATGAAATATAGTTTACACACTTCTTTATTGTCTTGAAACTCCGCTCTGAACTCGAATAGTAGAACTCGAACATGATAGATTTCTCATCTTAGGTTAATCAATTCAATGATTGACTTCTTTCTTTTTCTCAATATGATTCTTCAAAGATGCTAAAATTGACTATCTCATGGAAGGGAGTGGGATGTGAGAGAAAGTCTTACGATTCAATTATCTCTTGTACTCCCTAATTGACTTTATAGACAGGTGGGGTAGAAAATCTTCTCTCACTCTCAAAAAGGGAGAGATCTGAAATTACAGAGGAAGGTATTCAATTTAAAAAAGATACGACAATTAAAATAACTTCAATCCAAAATTGACTAAGAACAAATGCAAGCTACATATAATTTAAAAAAAAAAAAATGTTGTTGGAACGTCAAGTCCGATATGACCCTACAGTGCACATGCAAATTTAATAGGTTGATGATGAATATCATATATTTAATGAAAATTTTAAAAATAGAAAAAGAAGGAAAATTGGATAGAGTCCATTTCTAGAATGATGATCATATAAATATTCCATTAAAGTTACTTTTAGATTTTGAATAATTTGGCCATTAATAAATATTTCTATTAAAGTCGAGTTAGGTAAATTTTTTATGGAAAAAGGTTTAAATATGCGAATTTTGAAAAAAAGTTAATTTATGTAATCAGTTAAAAATTTAGCTTATTTATGCTATTACTGTTAAAGAAAAGGCTCATTCATGCCATTATTTTTTAACGTTGGTTTTGCAAAACCATTTTTGACACGTGGCCAATTATAATTCGGACATGTCATTAATTTTTTAATAAAAAAATTATAATTCTGAAGAAAAAAAAAATTAAATTTTTTTTTATTATATAAATTGATGACGTGGCCAATTATAATTCGGTCACGTCATTAATTTTTTTAATAAAAAAAAATCAAAATTCTGAATTAAAATTGAATTTTTTTATTTTTTTTATTAAAAAAATAGAGGACGTGTCGAATTATAATTAGTCACGTGTCAAAAATGGTTTTGCAAAATCACCGTTAAAAATAATGACATGAATGAGCCTTTTCTTTAACAGTAATGGCATAAATGAGCCAAACTTTTAACTGATGGCATAAATAAGCCTTTTTTAAAAGTTCAATGATATATTTGAGCATTTTCCCATCTTTTATTTATTCCCAAGTTAATTTTATAAGTAAAGATTGTAATTATTCAAAGATTTGGAAAAGTTTAGAAGTTTAGTATTGAAGAAAAAGTTATATATGTAAAAATACTTCAAATATTTACTTTGAATTTTAAACAACAAATTTCATTTGATATAGAATAGGAGAGTAATTTGAATAATAAATAATTAATATTAAAAATTCTTTTTAATATACTAAAAGTGAATAAAAATAAAAATTTCTTTTTAAAATAATAAACAAATAAAAGTAAACCAACTAGTAACAAGGAATGTATCAACATGACTCTCGAAGTCTCGATAATGATGTGCTAAATACAACATATTCAAAATATATTTCTTTTAGAAAAACTGATGGCCAATTTAAATGGGATGCATATACTTTTTCCATTCGCTTTTTGCCATGTTGTATTTTTTTCGTTTGACTTATTTTCTAAGGTAAAATAGATTATATTAATTAATAATTTTTTTTAAATGAAATATTTAAAAATTATATAAAAAGTATTATAAATTATAATTTTTTACAAATTAGAAAAATATATATAATAAAATATTAATTAAAATTTTTATTATTTAACTCTAAAAATAAAATTATAACAACTAAAAATAAATGAAGAGAGTATTACATTTATTACATTTAATTGTTAATAATGACAGTGTGCTTTTTTTCAATTATAAGAGATTGCTGTCTACCTAATTGTCTATATATTAGTAATTATAAAGCTATCTTTTGATGTCGAAAAGGTTCAGGGACTGCTTATATATGAAATTAAATTGGTGCAACAAACAATTTAATTTATCAGGAGTCGTTGATAATAAGAGATGAAATAGATAAAATTGTTCAATGAGAGTAGTTATCTAATTATATATATTAAATATTTTATTTTATTTTATTATTATAATATAATAATAAAAATTAACAAATAATTCTAATTAAATATAAAATAAATTAATCCTTTATTTTATATCAAAAATATTATTTTCTCCGTTTAAAAAAATGACTTATGACTTTGCACGGAGTTTAGAATCAAGTATGCGAATATTTCTTTTCCTAAATATCTTAGGAAGCCAAGAGGACGGATTTGAAAATCACTCGGTAATCTTCTCCTAAGAGTAGAAAATTGTAACATCTCGCAACTAAAAAGGAACTATAAGGAAACTTAGGAATTGGAAATAACTATTTTTGGAAATAAATTAAAAATCTGGAAATTGATAAGTTAAAGTGAGTTTTTAGTCAACTTCAAACGACCATAACTCCTAGCTCGAGAGAAGTTATGTCTAGTTCCTATATATGGTTGAAAAGGTTTTAGAACGGTTTTTCCAACACCGCAAAGTTTGTACGATTTCGAGTTCGTATGAGTGAGTTATGCCCTTTGGAAGTTGGTTGTTGGATTAAGGAAATGTTCATTCCGAGAATTAAAAGGGTAAATTGGTCTTTTTCTTACCCAATTAAACTAATTCATTTTAGTGACTTAATTGGAATAAAAATCAGACTTAGTTCAGTTAAGAAAGATTGAGAACTCACGTTAGGGCTTTTGGAGAAAGAACGCAAGAAAAAGGAGGAGGAAAATCAAGAATTTCCAAGAACGATCGTTTGCTTGTGGATTTCTTCCGGGGTGATCTTTAAAAAGGTATGTGAGTCTCTCATAGAGGTTGGGTTTGTTCACCCACGCGCCAAACATGTTTAATTCAGTTAAATCCGTGATATAAAGGGTTGAAAGTTGATGTTCTTGACTTCTGTTCTTGAATTTAAATGTGTTTTTGAATTAGGTTGAATGTTGGAGGTAATTGTGGAGTTTTAGAGTTGCTTTGAGTTAAGTTCATTTGTATAGATGATGGGTATCGGAATTTGATTTTGAGGAACATATTCGAGTTTGGGTGAATTGGGTTGAAAAACGAAGAAGGAAGAAGTCAAACCTGCTGCGTCAAACAAGTCCGCAACCAAAAAGTCACTCCGCATCGCGGACAGAACGCGGACTCTCTGTCTAAAAATTTAATTTTGCGAATAATCATCTGGGAACATCTCCGCGTCGTGAAATTGTTTCAAGACAGTGATTTCGTAACTTTTCTCAAGTCTAGCTATTCGAAATCATTCCTAAACATCTTGGGGTCTTTCCAAACACAAATCTTAATCCTTGAATCCATAATTCAATTCAAGGATCGAGTAAGATTCAAGATCAAAGTAAGAGTCAAGATCAGCGTTTTCAAGAGTCTTTTACAAATGTTTTTACTTTGTTTTAAGACAAAAAGCTCAAGTTAAGCTAAGAGTAAAGAGTTGAGTTTATTTCTCAAAAGTTACAGGGAATTCCCAAGGAGTTTATAAATGTTTTTACATTTTAAGAAAAGAGGAAACTGAGATTTCCCAAAAAGAGTTTTGAGCAAGAAAAAGGAATATCAATTCCAAGAGAGCTTTTCAGCTAAGTGTTAAGCAATTATCTCAACCTAAAGAAAGAAGGGTGTTTTAAACACATATGAGCTAAAGTATATTTTGGGAGTAGTATTGAGCATCGAAATGGGGATACGAGTGGGTCATACTTTTAGATGATCATATAAGTTAAGCTAGTGGATCTTTAAGTCAAGTAAGGTCCTATACCGATGGCAAGGTATAGGATGGTCCTTGGCAGCGTGAGGTAAAGCGATGTACCATCACTGGGCTCATAATGATGGTTGTCGGTTAGAGAATCTCCCACTAAAGTTATATTACTTTTAAATGAGTAAAGTTAAGTTTGTTATTGCTTTATTTTTAACGAACTAAGGTTGTTTTCAGTTGCTTTATAAGTTATATATATATCGCATGTATTCCTATTGCTTTATTCTGAGTGGAGTATATTGCATGTGTCTTATTGCTTATATTGAGTTAAGTTATTCTTGAGTTGAGCATAGCCAAGGTAAGTGTTCCTTCTTACTCTTTTCAATCTTAAGTTGTTCTTTTAGCATTCCAACTCGCGTACTCGTACACTCTATGTATTGATACCAGTTGACCTGCATCTTATTATGATGCAGACGCAGGTAATCAGGATCATCATCCAGTGCCTCGTTGATCCAGTTGAGCACTCAGAGTCAGTGGTGAGCCTCCTTGCATTCTGGAGGACTCTTTTATTCGTTTTTAGTCTTTCTTTATTAGGATGTTGTGGGGTATGTCCCAACATCCATCTTAGCATTAAAGAGGCTTCATAGACAGTTAAACAGTTTGTTATAAGACTTAAGTTGCTAATTTGGCTAAGATGTTATTTCTTAAAGTTATTGCATGATCTCATATTTATTGAGTAAGTCTTCCGCTGAGTTCAGAAAGTCATGCCAAGGATTCGCTTGAGTTCATCAATGATCTTCGAGTGCCAGCCATGCCCGGGGTATAGACTTGAGGCGTGACAACAAATTTCCCAAAGGCATTGATATGATGGCTTTTTTAACTACACGTGTTTTAGAGAGTTAAACGTCTTATTCTTATAAATGACCTATGTAAATATAAGTCAGGAGCAAGAAGAAAATAGAGAAGATTTTTCAATTTTGTGATCCTAAATTAAAGTTATGTCAAATGTATCAAAATATCTTTTCCATTTCGTAGCCTTAAACATGCTATATGGAGAGCTGAAATTAAAACGTCACAAAAAATGAGTTATTCTTTTAAAATTAAATTTAAAACCGAAGAAGATCATTCTTTATTAAACGAAAGAAGATAGAAGTATTTCTTATCTTTCATACCAAATGACTCCAATTAAAAATTGATTGGCACAATATATTAACAAGCCTATTTGGATTGACTTTTCAATTTTGATTTATTTTGTCATTTTAACTTTAAATTAAACTCTTATAAGAATTTTTGTAAAACTTATTTAAATACTACAAAATTAATTAAAAGTCATTTAATTTAAAAACACTTAAACTATATCAATCCAAACAGCCTTGGACATACCATTTGCATGAACTAACCATGCTTTACCAAAACAATGGCAATGCATGACCATTTCACATGCATTAATTAGGCCATTAAAATTTGGACCCCATGTGACACATAAATCGGCCTATTACAAAGAGATGGACGTATGGCTATTAAATGAGCTGATTGAATTGAAATTAAAAAATTTAATATGGACTAAAATAGAAATTGGATAAGATTTGAATTTGTTTCAATTTACTTTGAATTCAAATGAATTTAAAATCGATTGAGTCTTGATCCGTTTAATCTTAATAATTTAAATAAAATATTATTTAAGATTTAAAATCACAATTAAATTTTTAACTCAATAAAATTTAAGAAACAGAAATTACAATTGGATAGATAAATCCTAAAAGATATAAATAGACAATAATTTATAAATTTCATATAGAAACATACATTACATCAATATAAATAAAAAATCTTAAAATTATTAAAAGTGAAAGATTAAATTGAATTCAAGTGAGGATATCTTAAAAGAAAAAATGTCACCACATGATTCCTTATGCTCTAAATTGACAATAAATAACCCCTTTTTATTTTTTTAGCATGAAAAGTTTTTTTTAATATTTATTTTATTTTTCTTAATTTACTCCAAATCCATTTCATAACAAGTTAAATAATATTAAATATTACATTTTCTTTTTCTTCTTTCTTTCTTAATTCCTTATAAGTTTTTCATTTTTTTTGTTCTAAATTTTTTCTAATGGTAAATCTAATTTCTTTCCTTAATCCGTTCCGTGTTTTTTTTATGTAAGGTGAATTATTGATATTTTAGTTTGGGAAAATTGTATCTAATAGCAAACTAATAAATCAAATTAATTGTTATAATCACCCTTTGATTTAATTGTGTCCCGTAGCAAACTGTTTGT
The DNA here is from genome assembly GCA_022817965.1 of Solanum lycopersicoides. Lineage (NCBI taxonomy): Eukaryota > Viridiplantae > Streptophyta > Magnoliopsida > Solanales > Solanaceae > Solanum > Solanum lycopersicoides. The sequence goes on along the minus strand of CM040621.1, from coordinate 77,752,797 downwards.
CAGTCATCTCGCACCCTCAAACTCTCGCTCGCCACTATCCTCTCTCGCTCCATCTCTCGCTCGCTTCCTCTAACTTTTATATAAACACAAGTGTATAAAATCTGTTTCTATTTGTATAAAGTGAGAGGAAATTGTATAAATACATATATTTTTGTTTCTCTCTCTCCCCTCTCCCAGATCTCACTCGCCACCCTCGCCTCTCTCGCTTATACAAACAGAAACGAAATGTATAAATTGTATTTCTGTTTGTACAAAGCGAGAGAAAATTGTATACACATGCAAATACATATATTTTCGTCCAATACACTTATAATTATACAATAAAAATACTCCCCTGCCGAGTTTCTTTTGCCTTTCTCTCTTTCTCGTTTTCTACAAATTCAAATTGTATATAATTTCTCTCTTTCTCGTTTTATACAATTCGATTCAATTGTATATTCCCTGCCCAAGTCTCTTTTGCCTTTCTCTCTTTCTCATTTTATACAAATTCAAATTGTATATAATCGTTCTATACACTTATAATTATACAATTCGTTTTATACAATTCGTTTTATACAAATTCTCTGCTCAAGTCTCTTTCTCTTTCTCGTTTTATACACTTTATTTTATACAATTCACTTTAATTGTATATGTATAGCGAATTATACATTTATATGTTTGCTATGGAGTGCAATTATGCAAACTTTGCTATAGCATACAAATATGAATTTTATGTTTGCTATATGTGAGAGTTGCCCTTTTAGTTTTATCTATTTGGGTTTCTCAATTTGTTTTGGAGATATTCCGATGTTTGTGATTTTTGTTAAATTTATGGATAAAAAATCTTTCGTAAGATTTCTGTTAAAAATCGAGATGATGATTCCAAAAAATGAATGTATGCATTGTTTCCATACAATAGAGTTGATATAAAATCTAATTAAGTTAGCATATTTAAGTTAGTCATAATATGATTGTGTGTATACATTGGTGAAGACACAATAAAACTGAATGTATACAAACAAGTATGTATACATGTTTGTGTATACATTGGTGCAGAAACATTAATATTGAATGTGTACGAATACTTATGTATACACGGTTGTGTGTCGACATTGGTGCATAAACTTACTATTGAATGTATACAAATACTTATGTATACTTGGTTTTGAGTATACATTGGTGTAGAAAATATATAATTGAATGTATACAAATACTAATTCTTTAAAGGATACATAATGTATGAGTTAATAAATAATGAGGAAGATTAATCAACCCACGTCCTTTTTTTGACGGTTAGTTGCAGACACGTTTCTTAAAAGGAAAAATGTATATATAATAACAAACTATTAATTCAAATTAAATGATATAACCATAGTTTGATTTAATTGTATCACATAGTTGTTGTTTTGCCTCTCTCATGGTGATTCTCGCTCGCGACTCTCGTTCTCTCCCTTGTCTCTCTCGCTTTTGTACAAACGCAAATGTATAAAATGTGTTTGTGTTTATATAAAGCGAGTAAAAATTGTATATACATATATTTTCGTTCTTAGATCTCGCTTGCTACTCTCTCGGATCTCGCTCTCTCACTCGCCTGTCTCATTTTATACAAAAATGCAAATGTATAAAATATGTTTGTGTTTGTATAAAGTGAGAAAAATTGTATATATACATATATTTTCGTTCCCCTCTCCCCCCTCTCCCAGATCTCGCTCGTCACTCTCCCAGATCTCGCTCTCACTCGCCTATCTCACTTTATACAAACACAAATGTATACATTGTGTTTGTGTTTGTATAAACAGTGGCGTAGCCACATAATATCAAGGGTGTCCAATTGGACACTCTTCGTCGGAAAAAAATTAGCATATATACAAGTTAAATGATATACGAAATGACTAAATAACCTATTTTGGACACCCTTAACATAACAAGTTGCTATTTCTGGACACCCTTTAAGAAATTTCTGGCTCCGCCACTGTGTATAAAGCGAGAAAAAATTTTATATACAAATATAAATGTATATATTTTCGTCTTGTACACTTATGATTTAAGATACGATCTTTCCTTGCTCAATTTTCTTTTGTCTTTCTCTCTTTCTTGCTTTATACAAACACAGATTATACAATTGATCTTTTGTATATGTATACCAAAGCAGATTATACAACTGTGTTCTTCTGTATATGTATAGCGAAATTGTACAACTGCTTCTTTTGTATATGTATAGCGAAATATGCATATTTATGTTTGATATGAAGCGTTATTATGCAAACTATATTTGTAACATACAAATATAATTTTTATGTTTACTATTAGGACAGTGTATCGGCCGGTTCGGTTCGGTTTTGAAGTTTATCGGGTTGACTTATTGGTTATCGGTTTGTAGAGATGCAAAACCGTTATAGAACCATTAAGATATTGGCTTATCGGTTATTGGTTTATCGGTTTTTGATCGTTATCGGTTCGATTATCGGTTTAACTGTTAAGATTTGACACAAAAGAAAAAAATATTAAAAATCAATTAGAAACAAGGTGATAAACCAAATAAATCATGCACTTGAGTTCACAAGTTACATCTTGCTCAAAAGTAAACACTTTTACATTGTAGAATAATCAAGTGTTTGAGACAACTAAAAATAAAAGTAAGAAATTAAGTTCTAATTCGAGGACTTTATATACAAAATGGTATAAATATAATTATTTAATTTACTATCGGGTTATCGGTTAACCCGTTAATAAAAAACTTTAAACCGTTAAGAACCGATAACGCGATTAAGAATAAAATCAAAACCGTTATCAAAACCACTAAACCAATAACCCAATATTATAAACTAATAACTTTTTATCGGTTTGTCACGACCGGAATCTAGACCCCAGACGAGACCGGCGTCGTTGACCTCTCAGAGGTCGCAGACAAGCCTACTTACGTCATTCTTACTTCATCTAGGTTAATTTTAGCGGAAAATTTAAAACTTTTTGTTTCTTAACATACTTATAAAAACATTCTCATTAATACGTAATTGTTCACCACCAACCATCTAACATTAAGAGGTAAGCAACTGAAAGAAATAGTTCAATTCTTATTAAGTGTATAATTGTCAAAATGGCACCAATACATAGTCTGAATAAAATAGGAAAGCAACGCTAGTGGAACATTATCCACTAGCTCAACTCTAAAACTAAGCTAGAATATAAAACAGTAGCATCCTCGAAAGCATGAGGACCTACCAAATCGGATGAATGTTGGACGTCCGGATAACTGCAACGATGATCCTGTAGCTCTATCGTCCACCTGAACCTGCACCTAAAATAGTAGAGTTTGTATAGGGTTAGTACACACTTGTACTAAGTATGGGTATATGCAAGCACACACCAAGGACATGCATGAGAAAGAATAGCTCTTTCCTAACAACATGATTTTTGGAAGTCAAGTCAGTGGACTTGCCAAATTGAGATTAGGAAAGTTTCCTAATTTGGATTAGGAAAGTAAATGATCTTTCCAAATTTGGATTAGGAAAGTCAGTGAGCTTTCCAGATTTGGAATAGGAAAGTTATGCCATGAGAATAACATACATCATCATACTTTTCACATTTTCACACAGCACATAACATTTACACACAGCACATAACATTTACACATAGCACATATCATATAGAATACAATACATTCTTCATGTAGAACATAACTTAGTTCATATCATTCATTCATATGCCATGAGACCTTGGAATCATGGACTTGACATTAAGACATCCCAGAAATGAGGGCTCAATAGATGGGACCTCAACTAGGGAGTCTTCATTAGCAAACACAGAGTCTGCTTCGTTCATTCATACGTACTCCATTTCATTTCATTCATAGACTAGTGTAAACACCAGTTATACCTAGGATATAGTTTAAGACTTTCATTAGGTTCGTTGTGCAATGACCAAGAATGACCTAATGTCATTACTTGAATCTAACTCACCTTTTGATTATCCTATCCTAACACCTTTGGTATCATTCATTTCATTATGTCCATCATTTGAGGCTGACCTCATTCATTCATTGGAAACTTTAACTTTAACCGGCATAGATCATGTGAGCATCATGAAATCCAGTGTCTCCCCCACACCGAAAAGAGGTGGAATCACCGGCCAAAGTGACCCAAAAACATGCTAGCGTACATGGGAATTTAACCCCGCCAGATCCCTATATTGGCAGTATAGGTTCGAAGACTAGGAGATATAAGGAGACCCATACCCGGCAAGCCGGACAGTCTCATCTCATGAGAGTTACGTGAACCTCCGCCCTTCCCGAAAGAAGGCATCACCGCTCATAGCTAGTCTATCGGTGCTCAGTATAAAGTTCCATTACATTCATCTCATACGTCATGGAAGTTGGCTTCTAGTATGAGGACATCATAGCTCATTAGATGATTTCTCATCTCATCATTCGTATTGAGTGTGTTAAGCTCAATACTCTCATTAGAGTGTTCATAGAGACTGGTCTTTTCATTATCTTACACTCTCATAGGTGAGTACGTATTGGTAACATTTACTTAGGCCCACTTGAGATTGCTCTCATCATTTACATTAGCCTCATATCATGTTGTCACCACATTCATCATCATTAGCACCTTTGCTTTTCATAGTTATTCACCTCTTATTACGTAAATGTTTATTTCATCATATGCCAATGCACTTGGCCATTTGGTGTGTTTCACACCCTCACTTAACCCTTCTAGGGTTTCATTATTTCATTGTTCATTTCATCATTTCATTGTTCATCTCATCATATGCCAATGCACTTGGCCATTTAGTGTATCTTAAGATCATACTTACCCCTTCTAGGGTTCATCATCTCATTTCATACATCTTAGGTTCACTTACTTTTGAACGTATGTTAGACTTATGTGTCTATACATACAAGCCATGAGGCTTCATTCATAATTTGTCTAAGTGATTCATGTTTACCCAAGATTATGTGGTACAAGACTTATGCATCTTGTAGATATGCCAAGATATTGATTTCGATCTTTAGAGGCAACAATCATTAAATATTTACTTACGTATGACTTATGTGTCAATACGGAACTGGTCAAGGGAACCCAATTTCGAATCCCTTAGGCAACACTTAATCCTTTGTATTTTTCAGATTTGGGGGACCCTAGTTCGATCACCATCAGCCCCATAATATTTCCTTTCTTTTTCTTCTCTATTTTTCGTCCAAGGCATGGAGGTTGTGGGATCAATCCCCCACAAGCTCATTCTTTTTCTCTTAATTTATCTATTAACTTTCTCACCTATCCAAGAGGTTGTGGGTTCAATCCCCATTCACCTCATTTTATATTTCTCCTTTACTTTCCTCCTAACTCTCTCATCTAGTCAAGAGGTTGTGGGTTCAATCCCCACTCTCCACATTTATTTTTCTCCTTTATTTTTCTCCTAACTCTCTCATCCATTCAAGAGGTTGTGGGTTCAATCCCCACTCTCCACATTTATTTTTCTCCTTTATTCTTCTCCTAACTCTCTCATCCATTCAAGAGGTTGTGGATTCAATCCCCACTCTCCACATTTATTTTATTAATTTAAAATTCCCCTCTTACTCTCTTGTTTGGCCGAGAGGTTGTGGGTTCGAATCCCACACCTCTCATTTTGTTTTTCCAGTTTTCATGTAGTGAGGTCTTGGGTTCAATCCCCATTGACCTCACATATTTTAAATATATTTTTAAACCTCTCAACCTTAAGTATTCTGGCCAAAAATTCCATCACCAAGTGCTGGAAATTTTATTAAATTTTCTGGCCTTTATTTAACAGCATTCATACGTTCGTTTTGAGGTACTTTCACGATTCGTTTAACACATTCTTAGGTGTAGATTCATTGTTGTTTTAGCTTAGATTTTTCCACTAATCAGTCACCTTACACTTCATTTAACATCACAATTTACACACCTTATGCACAATAATTCCAATCATCAAACAAGCCATTTTAAGACTTCAAAACGGAGAACAACAACAAACATTTTACACATTGCACCACATCATTTTCGGTTGACATCATTGAACATGCTTGCTATTTACAAACATAAAATCACAAGGAACATCATATTTCACACTTAGCTACCAGCAACCATACCAATAACATGATTTCTAAACTAATTTAGATTGAAATCGGAAGGAGACTAGGGACAAGGAGTTCAACATTCAAGGGGACAGCCCTAGTTTCATATGTCGACTTTTGTAGAAAGAAATTCCTCTTGGAGAAAGGATTCCAAGAGAGAAAACCCATACCTTGTTGTAGCTTTCCACACCTTCCAAGTGCTGCCAAACTCCTCCCCTAAACCTTCAACACAAACCCGTCGAAAAGATGATGCAAAGTTTTCGTTTCTTAAGTTAGCTTGCTTGCTTGTATATATTTTTTTTGTAAGTTCTTTGAGTTTAAAGAACTTTTGATTGCTTTCTAATGTTTTTATCTCCTGTTTTTGCAGCCAAGAAAAATGATTTGGATGAGAGAGAGAGATTTAGGCTTGATGGAGAGATAGTGTGAGATAGTGCATCATAAAACTAGGATAGTTGGCAAGACTTAGTCAATTTAAAAAAAAAACATTAACTAATAAGTAAATAAATAATAAATAATAATAAAATCTGATTTTCCTTTTTACATTAGCCATTAATTATAAATTTATTAAATTAATTCACCAATAATAAAAAAAATCATATTAAATCCTTGCTCCCACCTAGGTTCGAACCCGGGTGGAGCAAGACTTCATATCAAGAGACCAATTTCGGCTCTCTCTCCCCAAATTGCCCCTCCACTTTATTAAATAATTAATTAATTATATATTTAGGGTAATTACGATACTACCCCTAGCCTGGTAAAAAACCATTTTACCCTTAGACCCTTAAAACTTAAAATTTCTTCTTTTTAAGTCCGGTAAAGACTCATTCGATTAAATCTTCATTTTCGAGAGCCTTAATTGGTTGGTTCCAACCTTTACAAGTTCAACTAACTCCCCAAGTTAGTTGGCTTGGTCGTAGTAAGGTTTCTGAGGTCTGGTTCTACGCGTATCAATCCGTGTGAACCTTGGTCTAATCGCAAGAATTCTTGACACCTTAAACATTTAGCTTATTCATTTTTTTAGGGTTATTACATTATCCCCCCCTTAGGAACATTCGTCCCCGAATGACACTACTCTTCACTAACAATAAGTATGTCATCTATAGAACGTACACATACGTAGGTACTTCAATACTTCCATGGATGAATATTTGATTATAGTTTTCGTAACCTCTTCACATAAACACATTCGCATTTAACATATACATGTAAATCATGCCTAATTCTAACAGCACAACATACCCATCCTACGAATTCGTTTGGGAGCTAAGGACAAGGACATACGAAGGGGAACAACCTTAGTTTCAAGAGTTTAAGAACATTCGAAAGAAAGTACTCTTGGAGAAAGAATTCCATGAGAGAAACCCATACCTTTTGACGTTATTCAAGCTTGAAGCTGCTGCCCGGAAACTCCAAACCACGCCAAATTTACTTCAACGCACACCCTACTCGATGAACCTCTCTTAGCCTTGTCGTTTTGATTCCTTTGTCTTTACTTAAAAAAATTCTAGTGAGTTCTTCAAGTGTGAAGAACTCTTGATGTATTTTTTTCTGCTTTTCTAGTTGTTCTTGGCAGAACTAACGTGAGAAAGAGGTTGAGAACGTGAGAAAGTTGAGAAACGTGAGGAAGAGAGTTGTCTTAGGATTAGGAGACTAAATTTAAGACTTAGTCAAAAGTCAAAACCGTTATCAAAACCACTAAACCAATAACCCGATATAATTATTTAATTTACTATCGGGTTATCGGTTAACCCGTTAATAAAAAACTTTAAACCGTTAAGAACCGATAACGCGATTAAGAATAAAATCAAAACCGTTATCAAAACCACTAAACCAATAACCCAATATTATAAACTAATAACTTTTTATCGGTTAGGCTTATCGGTTTCGATTCAATTTTGAACAGCCCTATTTGCTATATGTGAAAGTTACTCTTTTTTTTAAAAAAAAATCTACGATACTTCTCTTTTTTAGTATTGGGCTAATAGTTGCTAATTTGTTTTGGACTAAAAGATTCTAATTTAGTCTAAGCTAAAATTTGCCAATTGTATGTAATTATTGTACGTCTGGTAATTGAATCCAATTTAAATTATCTTGAATTCAACTTAAAATTTTGGACGGGTTGGTTGGTTACATATAGTTGAGCTCATTTTTGACACCTTTGACTGTACATATTATCATTGCATTAAATTTTTCTTTTAACGAATTAATTAACAGTAATAACTTTATATATATATATATATATATATATATATATATATATATATTAGAAGCAATTAAATCTTTTTCGTAAATACTTCTAAAGACTATAGCAATATTTGATTCAATGATAATTAAATAAGAGAAAAGACATAAAGTGACATTTGAAGTTGTCCCGAATTTTCAAAAAGACAGCTAAACTATGCAAGCGTCTTATTATCCCATTAAACAATTCTGAACTGATATTATTACGTTATTTTTTGTCCACATGACATGGAGAGTATATCCACTCTCTTAAAGAGCATGAACAAACTAAAAAAATAAAAATAATTTTATTTTTACAAGTATTTTGCTATAAAATATATTTTCTTATTTTTCTTATTATTTTAACTTTTTCTCCTTATTATTTTTCTCTTTTCTTTCGTCCTTCTGTTTCAAAAATTTATTGTCATCTTCATTGTAACTTCTCACTTTCAATGTCACTTTTTACCACAACTCCACCTCCCCTTTTCACTACTATTAGTTTAACTCTCTTTAATTTTAAAATTATATCTAAATATTTAATTACATTTCGATCAATTTGATAAACCATTAGATTTCAAGATGATTAGTAGGTATTATTTAGTTTTTTTAATCCACATTTCAATTAAACTTTTTCAATTTTGGAGATTTCGATTCTTTTAAAATTATCATTTCTAGTTTTGAAGTTATATGAAAATGGGATCAATTAATTGATGATATCTTCAAAATTTTAATTTTTCTTTTAAAAATAATTAGTTTTATTGTCAATAACTCAACATAGAAAATAGTATAATTTTGAAAAGAAAGGAATTTGATCGAATAAGAAACAAATGAAAAAGTAATTACTTTTATGTCTATAATTTTTGAAAATTAACATTATTGTCGTTGGTTGCACCAACTACAAGACCAATTGTAGTAGTACTATTATTTTAGAGTAATTTTCCGAGATAGTCACTCATGTTTGAAATCTTAAATACAACTTAATGTTTCTATTTTTGCAATGCGATATCAGTTCAAAATCAAATGGACACCAATTAAAATTACATGAAATATTTTATGTTGGCTTACATTGTATCTAATTAATCTCCAAATTGAAAAATAAGAATGACATTAAATTGGTATCTAATTTGTATAAATCTGGAAATAATGAACCTAACAATGTAAAACAGTGATCATTTTATATTGTATCAGCCTCAATTACATTTTGTTTTATAATTTTTTCAAGTCGTACATAAGGTGGATATCAAAAGAATACCAATTGAAAATTACATAAACTAGTACCTATGTAACTTCAATTGCATACCAAATAGATACCAATTGCATTCCAGCTTCACTTAATCAATTGTTCACTATATATTTAAAAGATAATGAACAATTGATTAAGTAATGTTGGTATATTGACTTACATTTTATCAACTTGATCTCCAAACTGAAAAATCAGAATGACATTAAATTGGGATAGTAAGATTTTTATTTTTTAACTTGAGAATTTAAGACAAATATTAAACAGTAACAAATGTATGAAGTTGTTATCCACCTTGTATAATTCTGGGAAGAATGAAACTAACAATGTAAATTGTGACCATTTTATATTGTATCCACCTCAATTACATTTTGTTTTATATTTTTTTCAAGTCGGACACCAAGTGAATACCAAAAGAATACTAATTGAAAATTACAAAATAAACTAGTATTTGTGTGACTTTAATTGCATACCAATGTATACCAATTGCATACCAGCATTACTTAATAAATTGTTCACTATATATTTGAAATACAATGAATACATAAAAATCAATTTTACAATACTCATAATAAATGTTCCGAAATTATAATTCGTTAGTAAAAGACAGAATAAATCAAAGCATGAGTCTGTCACAATTATAAATTATGATTTTTTTTTGTGCAGCGTAATTTTAACATGTCTTCCTGTTGGCCCTCTCGACGACATGTATTGCATGTAACTTTAGACCTCTTGAATTTCACATCAACAAATCCCTTTCAGTGTTCAAGTTTATTCACACATTTCATACCTATTTCAAACAAAATTCATCAATTATTTGTACTATGATCATGTCACTATAATACCAAAATAATTTCATTTCAACTTATTAATTGTCATTTATTAAATACACAATATACCAAATTCATTACATTATTATTCCCAATCTCATTCCAATATAATGCCAAAAAAATAATCAATCAACCAAAAACGTACCAAAAAATTTTCATACCTATTTCATACCAAAATTCATCAATTATTCATATTAGGATCATGTCACTATAATACCAAAATAATTCCATTTCTACCTATTAATTGTCATTTACTAAATACACAACATACCAAATTCATTACATTATTATTCCCAAACTCATTCCAATATAATGCCCAAAAAACAAAATCCATCATACAAGAATCGTACCAAAAAATATTATAAATTGCCATAAACATACCAAAAATGATATCTGATTCAGACAAATAATGAACGAATTAAATGTTCAAAATGCAACATTATACTTTTAAAATATGTCATAATTAAAATTATTATACACAACAAAAAATCAGAAATTCGTATACAAATTTCATACAATTTTTATGCACACTTTTCACATCTATTAGATATCAAAATCATACCTATTTCATGCCATAAGTCATTACTTATTCATACCAGAATCACGCCACCAAAATAATTAATACTAGAATAGTATCAACATGATATAACCAATATATCAATTTCGAACAAATATTATTTAATTTCAATCAAAAACACACACACAAAGAATGCTCACAGCCTCACATCAAAACTATTGTACACAAACGAAATCTTGAAAAAAATTCTAGTTTGAATGTTCATAATTTTTTTACATTTTTTTACCAATACAAATAAAATATCTGAAAAAACAATAACCTAAAGGATTACATCTACCACCATAATTTATTAATGTTGATAAGAAACCTTCCATTACAAGAAAATAAAGATTAATCAAAAAAACTATTGTTTTATAAACTGTTACAACCTGAAATTTTTTATCGTTACAATTTGAAAGTTTTATTCTACTGCTATAACTTTAAAATATTAATCTTATAAATATCATTTATAAAGTTTTCACATTAATATTCTAAAGTTAGATTCAATTTTAGACAAAGAATGATACACGATAAAATGAAATAGAAGAGAAATGAGCTATTGGGCCTTTCCCAAATTTCATTTCTCAGGCCCAAATCCAGTTGATGTTCACCTTAACTGGAATTTTGCCCAAGCTGCTGCTGCAATTTTGGACTTTTAGTCCATTTCCATCTCTGTACCACAATGTACA